>WHNR01000228.1:0-69952 GCA_009859135.1 Formica selysi
AATTAATAAGTTAATCATTATTTTTGATGTGTCTCTCTCTCTCTCTCAATTATATGAATGTAACAGATTAAATATAAATAACAATTTCTAATTTTGTTTTACATATTACTATTTCTGCGAATTTGCCAGTACATTAAAAAGCGAATATGATGTCTTGAGCATCTAAATAATTATATAATCAATGAAAAAAATTAAATGTTTATTATGTGGAAAAATGTTTTCTTGTACAAACCATCACGAATGAGTCAAGATTCATTGACAGAATATTTCCACTGGTAAATTCGATTGGTATCGTTGCACGATTCATGATTATTAAGAGACCTTTCTTCACATCGTTGTTAAGTGTTGTCCATTTTATATTTTTTGGATCCATGTTCATAGAAACTTTTTTCTTTAAGATCGTCCAAGGAATCATTTCTTGGAGTTTTCGACATCACTTAGGAAACACCCTGTATAAATCGTACTTTTCTGCAGATATTAATACTTTTGTTAAAAAATTGCTATGTGTCTAATTGATAATGTAAAAGCACTATATGTATCATAAAATAATATTAAGAATTTGTTATGTTAGCGGATAATTATTATATGGATATAAAGGCTCAATAGATATTAAAATTACTATCGATAATCTGTTTATTACACTTGCTTACAAATTATTAATTTACAAAAATTTCAACTACATCCAAGATAGAGGAGGGATCACGTATATATACATATATATATATATATATATATATATATATATATATATATATATTATTTTTCTTCTTCTTGTACTCGTACTAATAAATTATAAGCAGAGTATGATGTTTTAAGCAACTGGAATAATAAAACGTGATAAAGACAAATGACATTTTATTAGTCAACTGTGCATACACAAACACATAATATGATAGAATTTTCTATACCAACCGCTACAAAAGAATCTAAATTTAAGCTAATGATATGTGCAGTAGTAAACTCAATAGGTATTATCGCGCGTTGCATAATTATAAGAAGATCCTTCTTAAGGCTATTACTTAGCATTGGCCATTCCACTTGAAAAACACTATCCGCTAGTTGAATGCTCTATAAATTAATATGCATTTTTTTTTAAGTATTATTAAATATTGACATTACATCTATTATACTGTTTATTCATGATGCACGAATTAATAACGGGCATAATAAAAGAGTAATTAAAGCGTTATGATAAGATGTTTGATTAAATTTTCTCGTATATTTTTTGCACAAAAGATTTTAAAATAAAAATATTAAAATTTTATTAGATATTTACCTTTGATTTGACTTTGTTTCCAAACCAGCAATAAATAAATATTTGTGTCAACATGCAGCATGTATATATGATTAATGCAAATATTGTCTGCGCTCATGGACGATTTGCTCAGTTGAAAACAAATTGGAACATATTATCAATGTACTCGTTATAAACTGGAATCCGATTATTTGCGAGAATCTTTCATTTACTAAATATGCAAACCTATAATAAAATTTTTATTCTTTTTAATGTCATAATAGTTGTATATTGGACCGAAAAGCACGCGCGTTCTGCCATACAAAAAGAAACTTTATTTAGTAGAACAATAATATAAGCCGGTAATAATAAGTTATATATTTTAGATTGAAGGAATTTGATTCATTTTGATTCAGGAAAAGAAAGACAATCTTAGATTTTACTTTTCACAATTATAGAAACAAGATTTAACTTATATCACTGTTTTCTATCCCCAAAACACAGCAATTAAATATATATATATCATAAAAATTGGATAAAATAATGAACATTTTTTTCAAGAATTGTTATTAGAATAACTAACTCAAATATACTGTTGTGATGATATATACAGTAGCCCAGAGTATCCTGCTTGTTCACGAGTTTTTTTATGCGATACTCCAAGATCTCGATTTGGCAGCATATGTGCATTAACAGGCCGCATATGAGAGTATCGCAAGCGACATTCACAGTAGCGCAATAGAATGTACTTAGAAACTGATGAGCATACGTAACACAGAATACCATGTAAGATGAATAATCGTATGGTACCCATTCCCTGTATGTTAATCTTCTATGCCTGAAATCGGCGAGCAACGACGTCAAGCCGGAACATGACCATGATGTCTCGATTAAGACCGTATAACGTAACGTGTTCATCCTAAAAATGATTAAAAATATATTTCCGTTATTTCTAGATAAGCTTTGATATAAAGCATTTTTTTTATATATATCACTTTTCTGTATAAGAAATTTTTTAATATTTGATAATAGAATTATTAATTAAATATTTTTTGTTAATATTTAATTTATTTAATTATAAATTAAATATAATAATTTGATTTATTTATCATAATTAAATTTAATGTATTTACTTATAAATAAAATAGCGTATGCTTTTATAAAATAATTCAAAAGTTTCCATTTGTGATTACACATTTATGGATTTTAAAAATCTCAATCGATAAAGTTAAATTTTGAAATTAAAAGACACATTATACACATAAAATTAAATAGTCAAAATATTCTCTTAAGAATATATTACTTGCAACTTAATTAAAATATACAGATATAAAAGAAATTACTACTAATTGTAAATAAAAATTTGAATATCATATTTAATTAAGATCAGACCGTATTAATTTATCAAATTTCCGACGAATTTCCAGTTCGCCTGAATCCAGTGGTTTAAATGGCTCTTCGTTAAGTTTGTTGATTAATGTTGCAACGTTCGTATAATTAATCCACATGATCAGTAACTTGTATCCCGAAACGGATACATTTAACATCATGTACAGATTGTTAGTAAAGTCATCGGGATTGTCAACGTTCAGAACGATGTCCATAAATTGTAAAAATGCAAAAGTGTATAAAATGATAATTATAAATAATCTGTAGAGATTGTAAACAGCACGTTTAAACAATGATGTCCACGATAGCGGTCGAAAGCATCCCACAAACGTAACAATAAAAAATGTCAAGTTTAGAATATGCATTTTAATTCTTGTTTAATTAAAGAAAAGATATATACAATTGCGTTTGTTTATATAGCGTGTTATAAATTTTGGAACTGTTTGAATAATTTCGGAAATTTTTAAAGAATATTTACTGTTATCGAGATTACTTTAGTTTGATAGAATCTTTATCATAGATCAAGTAACATTATTTTACAAAAGAGAATGCACTTAGAATTGTCTATAGACTTGTGACAATCCTAAGAAGGCTCTCCGATAATGAAGGTATTTTTCGTTGACGATATTTCCTTTTTTTTCTTCTACATATTAAATATCTCTATCTTTATATGATATACTTATAGTCTCGAAATAAATTCTTACGCGAATTAGCTAAGAGGACTATAGTATACATACATTTTTTATTACATACGGGAAATGTAATATCATATCTTATATTCGACACTCAAATCGAGAACAATATATAACAGTACAGAAAGAGAGAGAAGACAATAATATTTCCGTAAGTTTATCAATTAAATATGAAATGCAAATTTTCATAATTTCTTGATGTATGTCACTTTTTGATACATCGACGACAAAATATTTTATTTGTTATTGCTATTACCTAGAAAGACATTGTCCAATATTGATGTTTATGTAACACGAACAAGAGAAAGAATCGCATTAAGCGTATACGTACTTACAAAATTACTGTCAAGTAGATAGAGGAATAGTTGAAAGAGAGACATAATAATCCTTAACTCTCTTTGACATTATAATACAAACATGTGCAGTAATAAAATTAAAACAGATGCATTTTTTCAAATAAAAATGGTATTGTATGATTTCTTTTTCCACAAAATTTTTTTAATCGTTCAGCTTGTGATAGTGTTAAAATAAAATCATGAATATGCTTTTAGAAATATTTTATGCTTTGTATCAGACAAATCATGTGTCAGAATATATGTATTTTTTCAAAAATGTCTCATTGGTAACAATTAATTAATAAGCTATTGTTATTTTCGATATGTTTCTCAATTATTTGAATGCAATAGATTAAATATAAATAACAATTTCTAATTTTGTGTTACATATTACTATTTCTGCGAATTTACCAGTACATTAAAAAGTGAATATGATGTCTTGAGCACCTAAATAATTATATAATTAATAAGTAAATTAAATGTTTATTATATAGAAAAATATTTTCTTATACAAACCATCACGAATGATTCAAGATTCATTGACAGAATGTTTGCGCTGGTAAATTCGATTGGTATCGTCGCACGATTCATGATCATTAAGAGACCTTTCTTGATGTTGTTGTTAAGTATTGTCCATTCTGTATTATAAATATTATCCGACAATTGCAGGCTCTGTAAATAAAATCGTGATAAAATCCTCTATGTGTATTATACATGTATACATTTAAATAGAAAGAGAGAGAAAGAGAGAAGGGAGGGAGATTCTCTCGTGATAATATAACGTTTATTATGTAATTCTTTCTATGTAAACTGATTATTGGGTACAAAATTAAAATTAGTTACAAGTTACCTTTAGCTTGACTTCATTGCCAAACCAACAATAGTAAAAAATTGGTGCTAGTGTGCAAGCTATAACCATGGCATTTTGTACATAAGAAACGATAGTGGACGATGTCAAAGCCATATGAATCAAACTGTAGCACATTACCACCGTGATCATTATAAACTCACTAGGAACTATTCTGGCAAATTTTTCATTCACCATATATGAGTATCTAAATTAAACAGAATATTTTTAATTAAAATTTTTTTGTAGGTTTAAAATATTTTAGTAGGTTTTGTAACTTTAAAAATTAATAAGGATATTTTACACTGATTTTATACAGAAAATAATAAGATAGCTTAAACAAACATTTATTTTTAATATAAAATTTTTAATATATAAATATGGTATTAGAAATTAATATATTATTTTTACAATACAACATTACTGGTATTTTCACAGCTTAAAAAAAAATTTGGATAAATATACGCAGCACAAAAAATAATAAAATTGTTTAACTATAGAATGCCTTTTTTGTTTATAACCGATAGAAGACATATGTCTTTGAAATATATATCTGAAAAAAATGAGAAAAAGTTACGCGAAAAAATGCTTCAAATTAAGTTATCTAATTTTAATATTGCATGTATAAATGTCAATTAATTCTAAAACAAAAAATCTGACTTTTGAGAAGCAAAAATATTTTTGCTTCTTTCTCTCATCGACAAATAAAAATTTTTCTAATTTGCATTAAATCAACGGGAAAATCTAATAAAATATATATACATCTCAAAGACGTATGTGTGTGTGTGTGTATATGTGTACTAATTTTAAAAGGGCTTACTCAAATATACGTATATGATGACGTACGCAATCGCGCAAGCTTCCTTGAGCATTTACGATGTTTGACAAGCGATACTCTAAAATCTCGATCTGGCAGCAAATATGTAATAATAATCCGCAAATAAAACTGTCACATGTGGGATGAACGAGACCGATAAATATTAAAGTCATTATTTGATGAACGTATACGAGATAGAATTGCGCGGAGATTGAATAGTCAAATGGTATCCATGCTTTATACAATAATGTTCCATTCTTGAAATCCGTGAATAACGAAAGTAAAATCATATACGAAGCGGTTACGAGGACGAGGACTAGATAATATAATGTATTACTCCTATAAAATCAGGACTATAATGATTACTTGATGTTTCACAAACTATTGTTAGAGAAACATCTTTTTTCTGAAGAGATGAATTAGGGGTGATTACGATAACTTTGGCCCCCTATTTGAAAGGTCGTTTCAGAAGACATTTTTGACGAGGAACATGGGAAAAATAGTAAAAAAAATTTCCGACCAATAGTTTTCGAGATATATCACTTTAAAGTATTGGACATAATAATAAAACTTTATAAAAACGGACCCAACGATGTTGACCTTGATATATGTTGTCAAGATCATGATCCTGAGTAACTTTTCCTTATAACTTAATCGGCGGTCTCTTATAATTTTGAGATATTTAAAGTTAAAGTTTAATTCGAAACGAAAATTTGGTTTGGGTTATATAACGTAACCCAAACCAAATTTTAGTTTTAAATCAGAAATAGGTTTGGGTTAGGTTATATCTTTCGGAAGTGGAGCCCCCCCGTACGGGGGGGGCGGAACCCACTGCGTCCACGCATATACTTTACAATGCGAAGCGAGGTCAAGGTCATTGGGTCCGTTTTGTAACGTTTTATTATCATGTCCAATACTTTAAAGTGATATATCTCGAAAACTATTGGTCGGAATTTTTTTTTACTATTTTTCCCATGTTCCTCGTCAAAAATGTCTTCAGAAACGACCTTTCAAATAGGGGGCCAAAGTTATCATAATTGTGCCATGAATTACATTGTTTACAATTCACATGCAATAATTTAATTACATGTGTTTTAATTTAATTATACAAAGTTTATTTTTACTACAGATATATATATATATATATATATATATATATATATATATATATATATAATAAAATATTAAGATACTTACGTTATCCTCTTGTTAAATTTCTCTCGAATCATATTTTCGTTTAGATCCAACGGTTTGAATGGCGTTTCGGTAAGATTATTAATTATCATTATAATACTCTCATGATTTTTTTGTAGAACAATTGTCTTGTAACACGCCAGGAGCGAAATTATAACATTGAACAAGGAGTCACCGAATGTATCAGCGTCATCGGCGTTCAATATGAGCTCCATAACTTGAGTGATTGCAAATGTGTATAGTGTTAGAACTACTAATAATGTGTAAGCGTTATACATTATGTTTCTAAACAGCGACGTCCACGATGTTGGTCGCCAGCATCCTGCGACCGCTAAAACCGTGAGCGAAAATTTCAACACATCAGGCATTTCGTTTTTCCTCCCAACATTACTTCTCAACATCCATTTGCCCAACATCAATAACTGTGTCGATTGAAATATTCATTTATTTACTATAAATTTTGGTTATTATTATATGACATAATGTATTGATGATAGATGGAGGAAAATATGTATGATGATTACGAGATACTTAATAGTTATAAGAAATATTTTTATAATTGTTTATTTTTATAAATAATTGGCAATTAGTTTGTTACCTCCATATACGTTAATAGTCAAATATAAAGCTAGCTATTTAATAATAATGAGAATAATGAAAAAATATCGATACGCATTTTATATTATTTTTATTTTAATATGCATTCAAAATATTCTACTTTTTTTTATACATTAAACTTACGAAAATATTCCGATCGATTTGTTTGAATAGTCCGTTGAATACTTTGAAAAATTTGGTTAAATGTTCGCTGTGACAAATTGAATGACGTAACGAGAGAACAACCTATTGATGTCTATAGTTTCCCGACTTGATATTAGTAATATTATTCGTTCGATTTTCCTCTCTTTATATAAAGTATCTTTGTTGTTATCACGAGAACAGTCTTGCAATCATGTTTCTTATAAAATAATATTTTGATGAATCGAGAAGTAACATTCTTTCAAAATAATACTTTTATTACAAAATGTAATAAGTAATACGTACCGTTATTTTCACTGATGAAAAGAATAGGATAAGAAAAAAGAAGAGAAGCTTGATGTATAGTCAAGTATGGGAAATAAATTCTTGAAATGGTCATTAATAGATTAGTAGTCTCGAACTATTTCTAAGATACTTAGGTCCGGTTCTATTGTGTTATATGTCCATTATAAAATATCTTATTCATTCGCAACGTTCCGTTAGCTACGTTACGGATGTACGAAAAAATATATTTTTTAAATGTTAACGAAGCAACAACTGTAGTGTATATCTATATAAAACTTTAATACATAGCTAGTTCATAGACTCGGTTATAATCTGTTGCCTTTCTTTTGTCATACTCCCTATGATATTGGGATGTTATTAAGGGTGCACATATTAATTCTTGGATCTGCCACTCGTTGGAAATTGAACATATGTCTTTCTGTAGTGTATATCTATATAAAACTTTAATACATAGCTAGTTCATAGACTCGGTTATAATCTGTTGCCTTTCTTTTGTCATACTCCCTATGATATTGGGATGTTATTAAGGGTGCACATATTAATTCTTGGATCTGCCACTCGTTGGAAATTGAACATATGTCTTTCTATACTATAGATTTACGCAATCACGCAAGTATATAGTTTCATACGAGTCCTCACACTCAATATTCAGACATTGTCAATTTCTTTTATATATATATATATATATATATATATATATATATATATATATATTAAAATAAAAATTAGAGCAGAGCATCTAAAATTGAAACTGCCTAACATTTTTTTTATAGTCTTTTTGTAATATGTGATAAAAATATATTTTTATCTTTTTTTAGAATATTATCTTATTTTCTTAGCTATTATTTATGAATAAACATTGAATCGTTATATAAATCATACTTTTCTGCAGATATTAATGCTTTTGTTAAAAAATTACTATGTGTCTAATTGATAATGTAAAAGCACTATATATATCAGAAAATAATATTGAGAATTTGTTATGTTAGCGGATAATTATTATAAGGATATAAAGGCTCAATAGATATTAAAATTGCTATCGATAATCTGTTTACATCGACGATAAAATATTTTATTTATTATTACTATTACCTAGAAAGACATTGTCCAGTATTGATGTTTACATAACACAAGCAAAAGAAAGAATCGCATCAAACGTGTATGTACTTACGAAATTACTGTCAAGTAGATAGAAGAATAGTTGAAAGAGAGACATAATAATCTTTAATTCTTTTTGACATTACATTAAACAAACATGTGTAGTAACGAAATTAAAACAGATGCATTTTTTTAAATAAAAATAGTATTGTATGATTTCTTTTTTTCACAAAATTTTTTTAATCGTTCAGTTTGTGAAAATGTTACAGTAAAATCATGAATATTGTGCTTTTCGAAATATTTTATGCTTTGTATCAGAGAAATCATGTGTCAGAATATATATTATATATTGACAGTTGAACGCTCTCTCTAATATTAAACTTAATATGTATATATAAAAATATATATTTTTATAATATGAACAAGTGTTAAAAAATATACATATATATATATATTTTACTATTATTACATACATATATATTAATAGATAAATATATATATATATATGTATATTGAATACATTAGGATTATTATCAATAACATTTTTTTGATTATTATTACTGAAACATTACAGTTTTTTTTTCTAATTATGCGTTACTAAATAAAAAACGCGTTTTATTTTATTTATGTCTCTATTCTTATTCTTCTTCTTATGCTTGTATCAATAAGTTACAAGCGGAATACGATGTTTTAAGCAACTGAAATGATAAAAAATATTTTTGTGACCATTATAAATGCGCTTATATTTATAAATAAATCAATAGTAATGTATTTATAAACCCATTTACAAAATATTTTTATTTACTTTACATTTAAGTTAAATTTATGTACTAAAGCAGTTTTTTGTGTCTCTCTTTTTCTCTCTTTATTATTTAAATGTAACTAAATGAGAAATAGACAGTGGAGTTTTTATTAATCAATTAGATCGTACATTAACAATAAGATAAGTTTTTATATACTAACCCCTACGAAAGATTCCAAATTCAAGGTAATGATATATGCGGTACAAATTTCGATGGGTATTGTCGAACGTTTCATCATTATTAAAAGACTCTTTTTAACATTATTATTCAAAATTGGCCAATTTACTTGAAATATTTTATCCGCCAGTTGAATACTCTGTAGTAAACAAAAATATATAATACAACATTTTATTTATAATATCTAACACAATTCTTATTTTACTAGATATACCTCTACTTTGACTTTGTTTCCAAACCAGCAATAGATAAATATCTGCGTCAACATGCAGGATGTGTACATAACTAATGAAATATGGTCTGCGTCCAAAGGCGACTTGGTCAGTTGATACAAATTGGAACAAATTACCATCATGCTCGCCGTAAACTGAAATCCAATTATATGTGTAAATCTTGTATTCACCAATCGCGCAAACCTGTAATCCATTTTCGATTTTAGAATGCCATGTTACTCTTATCAAGCCATTAAAATTTGTTGTGCTAATTAATAGGTGAATTTTATTATTATTTGTTACAGTTTTCCTAATTATGAAATATCTAACGGATTAACGGAAAAATTAACGCATTAAGAAAGCGCTAGTAAAATATAATAAATGAGATAATGATAGAAGTGGATAATTCATATTTAAAAAAAATTTATATCTAATTAAGTTTTGATATTACACACAAAACTTTATATATCTTTTTCTTCATAATTACGGCACAAAGAATATATAAGATAAAGAAGAAAATATGACTTTTACCACAATATTATTCAATAATTCACACATAATAACAATAACTAGCTGACAAATAATTTTTCGGATTTTAATGTGATAACTAACTCATAAATCCAGTCGTGATGGCGTACGCAATAGCCGAGAGAAATTTGATTTATCGTGAGTTTCTTCAAGCGATATTCTAAGATCGCAATCTGGCAACACACATGCATTAAGAAACTGCATATGAGGGTATCGCAAGCGACATTCACGGTAGCGACGTGGAAAGTAGTTGACATTTGCTGAGCGTATGTAAAACAAAATGTCAAGAAAGACGAATAATCGTACGGTACCCATTCTCTGTACGTTAACCTTCTATGTCTAAAATCAGTTAACAATGATGTCGAAGCGATGAACGAACATGTCGTTTCGATCAAGAGTGTGTAACGCAATGTATTATTTCTAGAAAGTTGGAAAAAGATAGTTATATCAGTATTATTTTTAATAGGAGTTTTGATATGAAGCTTTCAACATAATTTTTCTTACTTATAAAATATATAATATGTACTATTAACACAATAGCATCAATTAAACTTGATTTTATTATAAACTAAAGAAGACATAATTTATATATTTGTTATTTAAAATATATATTTATAAATTCTCTTATATTTCAAATTTTAATTGATATAAGACAAATGTTGAAAAAAATTAAGCTATAATCTTAAATGTATTTTTAAAAATACATTTGTAATTAAGACGATAAATATAATGTAAAATACTTAAATATGTTTTTTAAATAACAACTTAAACATAAGATATATTTACCGTATTATTCTATCAAACCGCTGTCGAATTTCTATCTCGCCTGGATCCAATGGCTTGAACGGTTCTTTAGTAAGATAATTAATTAAAGTTGAAATTCTCTCATAATTAAACCACATGACAAGTATTTTATAGCATGCAGCAGATGATGTTAACATCATGTTTAAAGTGTCAGTAAAATTGTCAGCATTATCAACATTTAGAACAACGTCTATAAATTGCGATATTGAAAAAAAGAATAGCATACTAATTACGTATAATCTGTAAATATTGTAAACTGTTCGTTTAAACAAAGATGTCCACGATAGCGGTCGAAAACATCCAGCAATTATAACAATTCTACATGTCAATTTCAGAACTTGCATTTTCAATTCTAATTTAATTTACAGATATACATACAATCGCACCCAAATGCGAAACGTGTACTATAAATTCTGGTAGTATTTGTATAATTTTGGTAATCTTTAAACAATATATGTATCGATTTGAAGATAAAATTTTAGACTGACAGAATTTCTATTGCACGGAAAGTGAGATCAAGTAACATAATCTCAAAAGAGGGTGCACTTAGGACTGTCTATAGACTTGTGATGCTATTCTCCGACTGTGAAGACAGTCTTTTCGTCGGCAATATTTTCTCTTTTCTTTCCTGCATATTTAATATCTACCTATCTTCATAATATCTAAATCGTCTCTAAGATAATTTTGACGTCAATTAACTGACAGAACTATTTTGTAACTTTTGTGTACTCTATATTCATATCACATTTATATAAAAAATAATATTATAATATAATAGAAAGAAAAGAAAAATTCTCCAAAAGAAAATATTTTATCAATAAAGCACGAGATGCGAATTATCTCTATACATATACAGTGACATATATATGTCACTTCACGATATATCGATGACGCGAAATATTTTATTTATTATTATCTCTACCTAGAACTCGACACGGTCATCATTCGTTCTTACTCACAATAGAGACGAAAAAAATCATACGAGAGATACGCATAGAGAAAATTGCAATCAAACATGATAATTTACGTTCTACAATACAAACGGGCTTTATCTTACAATATACAAAAATAAAAAGAATGATAAAGAGAAAAAAAAATGAAGACTTAATAATCTCCGACTTTTTATGACGTTATGTGTCCATAGGTATAGTGATCCAACTACACTTTTGATTTTTTAATCCATGTGATTTTTTTATTTTCCCCTAATCATTCTGCATTTAAAAGTAAAAAGATAAGATTATCGAAAAAAGTGTGTGAGTGCTATTTTGTATTTTTCATACTTTTGTGTATGAAATAAAAAATAAGCGCGTACAACTTTTAATACTGTGCCAAATTATTTTTATATTTGTTCGTGTAATATAAAAGTTTTATATATTTTTTAAGATATTTATTAAAATAATTGGTGCATATCTATACATGTATTATTAATATGTTTAACAGATTGTACAAAAATTATTGCACTGAAAACAATTTGTGTGTAGCTTACACTATTGTTCTTGTACTTGTACTAACACATTATAAGCAGAGTATGACGTTTTGAGCAACTGCAAAAATAATCATAAATACATCAAAAATTGTATCAAATCTTTATGAAGTCCAAAATCAAAATTTGTAACTTATTGTGTTGTCTATCTAAAATCTATGATTTTTGGCCATGATAAATATTGCTCATGATAATGTATTATGACAAAATTATTTAATATGGCATTCTTAATTTTATTTACTACAAGCTATGAATCTTTCTCTATTTTTCTAATTTCTCAGGAAAAACATCAGTGAAAATATGACAAAAAAAAAAAAATAAAAAGTTAGAACTTAGTAGCTAGAAAAATTAGATGCGTGATGATTAGATAGTATTATGTTCCATTTAATACTAACCCCTACAAAAGAGTTTAGATTCACCTTAAGAAGATACGCACTGATAAATTCAATAGGTATCATTGCGCGATTCATAATTATTAAGAGGCTTTTTTTGATTTTATTGTCTAATGTTATCCATTCGAGTTCGAAGATACTATCGACAAGTTGAAGGCTCTACAAATTTTTTAAGATAACTTTTTTCACACATGAAATCTTATAATGTCAAATCGTATTTGCGTATAAAGATGTAATTATGCGTTTAATAATATTGAACATACGTACCGTCAACTTCAGTTTATTTCCAAACCAGCAGTAAATAAAAATTTGTACAAGTATGCAGGACATATATGAGATCATTGAAATTTGGTATGCGCCTAATGTCATTCTCGTCAATTGGTACAAACTCGAACACACTACAAATGTACTGACTAAAAATTGAAACGCGATTATCTTGTTGAATCTCGCGTTAGCCGCACGTGCGTATCTGCAAACAAAATTTTTTTAGTTGCATCCGAAAGGTAGAAAGACAAAAACGATTATCACATTTAATAAAAAATGAAGAAGTTAATATAAAGAATCAGAAATTGCAGCAGATAATAAATTATGAATGTCCGACATATAAATATAATAGAAATTTTATATAATTTTTGGAATTTAAAAAGGTATCTTAAGTAAACGAAAAGAATTGTATTTTAAAATATATGGCAAAGGGGATATAGGATTAATTATATTAAAATATCTTATAATTATATGAGTTTTATAAAATTCTTACGAGGACTAACTCAATTATATGATGATGATGGCGTACACAATCGCGTAAAATATTCTGATTATTTGTAATATTTTTCAAGCGATATTTTAAGATTTTTATCTGACAGCACAGATGCAGTAACAGACCGACAATGAGACTGTCGCAAGAAATGTTAACGAAACATGCGGCGGTCACGCCTAAGTACTGATGAATATATGTGAGACAAAATATCACGTACGACGAATAATCGTACGGTACCCATTCTCTGAATGTTAACTTCCTTTTTCTAAAGTTCGTCAATAACGATAGCAAGATATTACCTGCGCACGATAATATGATCATGGCAGTATAACACATTGCGTAGGTCCTGGAAATAGTAAAGGATATAATTTAATTTTCATCGTCTAATTTAATTTTTTTCCCTTATTTCTGTTTTTAGCTCGCACGATAAATTTTTACTGCAATATAAAAATGGAGCTCTCACTGTATAAAGTTTTTATATTACAAATACATGATATACATAAAATATAAGCAATTTTTTTTTCTCGTAGATATAAAAATATCCAATAAATATTATATTCAGAATGCATTGAATTTATCAAAGAATATTTCAGAGGCAAAAATGCTTTGGCAATTTTACAATACTGTACATTCCGTATTTAAAATTAATTAACGTTATTACTTTAATTATTATTATTACAAGATGTCATATTTTTTTAATACATTATGTTTGGGTATGCTTACTGTATCATTTTGTCGAATTTTCGTCGAATTTCAATTTCGGCAGGTACCAGCGGTTTAAACAAACCCGCAGTAAGGTTTCGAATTAACGCTGCGACACTCTCGTGATTCATCCACATGCTGAATATCTTGTAGCACGAAACGCACATAGTCATCATTGTGTATAGAGTGCTGGCGAAATCGTCAGGATTATCGACGTTCAGAATAAGATCCATAAGTTGCGTGAATGTAAAACTGCATAAGAAGCTTATTATCAACAATGTATAAGCGTTATACAGTGCATGCTTAATCAGTGATGTCCACGAGAACGGTCGCCAGCATCCAGCGATTGCGAGAATCATGAGTATAAATTTCATCACGCTCATTTTTAGAGTCCTTAAATAGCCTCACAATAAATAAAGGCTTTTCTGGCTGAAAAATACACTATCAGTTTTAATTTTAATACACACATCAACTATGTAAAACGCTATAAAGTTTTGTATGCTCTTCGATATCTAATATTCCATTGATATCAATTACAGGATAAAATCGTCATCGTTAATGAGTGAGTTGACTTCATAAAAACTCCAGAGTATCTATAGCCCATGTAACCCTGAATTCTTTTCGATAAGTAGCATTATTATTATTGTAATAGCGAGCTAGGAGCGATGTTTTCCGCGAACTAACATCTTTGAAAAAGTGCAATCTAGTATCTATATATATATTATGATGTAGGCTGTAAACAAAATTCAAGAAGGAGAATTCAAACGTATAATCTTGATACATCGTCGTACGCGCACATTCATTACAAAATATTTTATTCATTACTGTCGCTGTGTAATTTTATTTTACCTCGATCTGATATTATCTGGCTTTTTTTCTTCTACAAACCTCTATGTATTTTTAATTGATTATGAGTATAAACTCGGAAAGCGCAAGGTAACTTCAATTAACAATTTATGTTTCTACAATGTGGCGTATATCGCACATAAATAATATTTCGAACGAATAGATATAATAATCGGGTAATCTGTTCTACCATATGTGATCTTTACTTTACGACACATAATAGTTTCTTACTAATATGTGAAATATTTGAAAAATGTAGTGTTTTATTATATTACTTGTAATTCCGTATACTTTTGTAACAAACTATTTTTTTCACAGGTACATTATTATTAATTTTAATTTGCCAATTATTAATACACATTAAATACTATTTATATATTTAGCATATATTATATATTGCGCATATATACATCATTTTTTTTGCATTAGTTTTATAACCGTTGCAACAACGTGTATGCAGAATACGATGTTCTAAGTAACTGCAATAAGTAAGTATATTTAGAATTACTTAAAAAAAAAAAAAAAAAAAAAAAAAAAAAACATTTTTTAGAGTCACAAAATCAAACAATCAATTTTTTTAGTGATAGTGCAATATAAATTGAAAACTTAAAATCTTTCTATTATATATTTAATGAAATTATTAGTGTAAAATGCAAATGTGTTAGGTGTGTACAAACTCTAAATATAAAGCTAAGGGGAAAAAAAGAAAAATAACATAAGCAATGTTTCATCAATAAAATCGGCTACAAAAATTATAAATTTTCTCAATACTAACCCCTACAAAAGATTCAAGATTCATGGAAAACAGATAGGCGCTGGTAAACTCGATTGGTATCGTTGCTCGATTCATAATCATTAGAAGAGTTTTCTTGAAATTATTATTCAGTTTTGGCCAATTCATTTCAAAAATACGATCGGTCAATTGAAGACTCTACAAATACAAAAAACGATAAGACAATACCTGCGTACTATATTGTCATAATTAATTAAGACCTTTCAAAGAATTATTGAAATATTTTTTCGTTAAATATTAATTATATATATATATATATATAAAATTAATATTTAATGAAAAAATATTTCAACAATTCTTATACGTGTATATATATATATATATATATATATGTGTGTTTACGTATACCTTTAATTTGACTTCATTTCCAAACCAACAGTAGATGAAAATTTCTATCAGCATGCAGACTGTATATAATACTAATGGAAGATATTCTGCGCTCATTGTTGTCTGGGCTAATTGATACAAATTGGAACATACCACTAGCGTGCTCGTTATGAATTGAATAGCGATTATTTTTGCGAATCTATTGTTCACCACGAAGGCGAAGCTGCAATTCAGTAAATAAACTGTATATTGAAAACAAATAATGATGAACTATTCGTATATATTTGATGATAACAATATAACTTTTATTCTTTTGTCGAAAATATAAATTTAAAAATTAAAAAATACATTTAAAAAATAAACACAATGTGTTAAGTATTTTCTATTTTTTTTTGGTTTTTAATTTCCTCATTACACTATAATAATAAAAAATCTTTATTCTTATATCTATATCTTTACAAGGAAGATAATTCCAATAATTAATACTAATTGCAGAAACTAACGTGCATTAAAAAATTAAATTAAAAATAATATTAAAAATGTAATAGTTAGTACAAGATAATTTTAAATATTGAAAGAATTATAAATTTGAATAGGTCCCATATGAATTAGCATGATCTTTGCCTATGATTCATAAACATCAAACCGCTTACGAAACTAACTCAAATATAAGGTCGTGGTGACGTACGCATTCGCGCAAGGTTTCCCAAGTATGTGACTTGTTGTTCAGCCGGTGTTCCAATATCTCGATCTGGCAGCAAACGTGCAGCAGGAGCCCGCAGATGAAGCAATCGCAGGCGAGGTTGACCAAAGCGCTCGTTGCCATGCTTGTCAATTGATGAGCGTACGTGAGGTAGAATAACACGGGAGACGAATAATTGAACGGTAACCATGCCTTGTACGTTAGGTTCCCTCTTCTGAAGTTTGTGAATAGGGAAGTCAGAGCTATACATACGCACGTCGACCCGACCAGAACGAAGCAGTATAACGTGTTGTTCCTGTAAAATAAATTTTGAAATTTGTTAGAAAACTCTTAATCCGATCACTCTCATTTTATTTGTTCCAAGAATCTTCATCAATATTTATTTCGAGGACTCAGTTGACATAGTTCATTGATACATTGCTATTTTTTCCGACAATTTTTTTTTTACTATTGTTATTTATTAGTTACATTACAAAATATTTATCCTAATAATTTTATATACAAAAATATAATTAAATAATACTTACCGTACCATTTTGTCGAAATTTTGGCGAATTTTAATTTCGCCGGTTATCATCGGTTTAAACGGCTTTTCGGTAAGAGTATTAATAATGTCCGCTACGTTTTTACGGTTTATTAACATATTGGATATCTTAAAGGATGCGACGCACACAGTCATCATTATGTACAAAACACTAGTAAATTCCTCGGGATTGTCGACGTTTAGAACAATGTCCATGAATTGGGAAATCGCAAACGTGTACAATAAAAGAACCAGAATTGCCGTATAAATGTTGTAGAGTCTGTATTTGTACAAGGATGTCCATGACACTGGTCGCCAGCATCCGGCGAGCGTCAAAAATACGAGACTGAATTTTAACAGATCCTTTTTAGCTCTATCTTCGGCTTTATCGTGCCGAGTAACGTCAAGTTTCTTTTGAACACTAGAACCGTCGGAAATTAACATTTGTCTAAGGTAACTATTACTCATTTCAGGTACAAAGAAAGGAAATCTTTCTATAAAGTTGTGAGAAACTGATCTTTTCTATTCACATCAGTGATGTAAAATTACATTGTCATTTAAAAGCTATGAAAAAGAAGTTTGCTATGACTTATCAGAAATTGAAAATCATGCACACATGAATTGAGAAAGGTTTTGTAGAAAATAGTATAAACAAATTTTAGTCGTGATGAATAATAACGAACAGTATTTTATACAAGACTGGTCACCTTAGGATTTCTATAGACATTGTCTATAGACAACATTTTTCTGTCTATATTCCCTATTTGATTGTTATGTCATTATCGTAATATAGAAATTAGTGATATTGCATTTATTGAAAAGACATTTTTATTTCAGATTGACTCGCCGGTGGAAATTTTTGTTGAATGTAAATTTTATGCAACAATGATATATAATGCGATACTGTTCTCGATGAGAAAAAGCGAAATATATAGCAAGATATATATATATATATATATATATATATAATAGAAGACGCGTTCCTGTTTGGCTTATAGACCATTGTCGATCATTTGTCTCCATGCAATCTTGATGAAGGTAATTTATCACATTTGCAAAAAATTATTTTATTTCACTTTTACTGAATATACTTGCTCAGTATTGTCTTGTGTTGCTGCAAGTCGCAATCTATTCTGCTTCTCCTATCGATTTCCACATTTACATTTACTGAGACAAGATACAAACATGGTGGAGACATGGTACAAATAAAAAGGCGTATCTGTATATAATGAATGTCTAATAAGCATACTTTTAAAAAAATGTATTCATATTTTGGCAATCGTGAACGAAAAGTGTTGCATTTCCTGATATTTGTTCATATCTGCAGAATTCTATTTTATTTATAAATTATTCTAATTTTTAATTTCTTAGGAAATTTTTTAATATTTTTTAATATGTTATATTAATATCGTACTAAATATAAATAAAATCTAACTATTTAACTTATGATCAACGTACGTATTTAATCGCAAGTATCATACTTCGATTTTTAAGCAATCGAAGGCAGTATTGATAAAAAATGTAGGTACAAGACAATACGAAAAATACAAACTAATAACATTTTTTTATTTGTACAATATATATATATATATATGCAATCGCGCAAGAAACTACAACTCCACCATCACGGGAGGTATTTACGCTTATTGTTTAGTATTTTTTGATACGCACCGCGTGTGCTCACGTTTTGGGTACTACTTCTCTCTTTCTCTTTCTCTCTCTATCTTTAAGGACATTATTATTTTTTTCTACATATGCTGAAGTATACTATACACCGAATACGATGTCTTAAGCAACTGGAAGAGATATTAATTTTTAAATAGTGCTATTGAAAATTATTAAAGCCATAAAAATAAATTTATTTCTGACCTTTACAAAAGAGTCTAGATTCACTGTAACAATATGTATGCTAGAAAATTCGATGGGCCTCAGAGAACGATTCATAATCATTATAAGATTCTCTTTCATTTTTTTGTCTACTTTTATCCAATCCATTCCGAAAATCTCATCAGATAATTGAATGCTCTGCAATAAAAGTTGTTAGATAAACATAAATGATGGAATAATACAGGGTAAATTTTTTTATTATAACTATAAAACATTTAATTATTATATATATGTATTGGTATTATGTAACGTTTTAAAAACTAGTTTGTATTTTTATCATAAATCTCTAATTTTCTAGAATTTTCTTATCACACACAAACATACATTGACAAAATATTCTCAAGGCTTACGCGATTATGCACTTAATCAATACCTTTAGTCTTACTTCGTTCCCGTACCAACAATAAATAAGAATTTGTAAAGCTATACAGAATGTGTACAGCATTAATGGAATACATTCCGCGTTCAATGTTATCTTCGCCATTTGATACAAATTGGAGCATACCACTAACATGCTCGCTGTGAACTGGACGGCAATTATAACCCTGAATTTTTCGTTTACCATGTATGCAAATCTACGAAAGAAAAATATTATTAGTTCATTTTTTTAATTATTATATTATTGCAAAACTTACGATAAGATATAAGTAATGACTGATTAAATTAGATAATCCTGTCTTAATTAATGTATAATTTAAATCTAAAACCAAATATATAATAAAACAAAACATGCAATATAACTTTACAAAAATGCAAGTCTATTATTATTTTAGAAATATATTAATCTATTGTCACATAATTCATGTTTTAATTTCATAATAGTCTTAATCAATTCTAACTCAGCGTACTTTTTTAAGAAATGCATATTATATTTTATAGCAATGTAATAATTTAAAAAAAAGTAAAACAGCTATAAAACAGTTAAAATATTTTTTAACATTATCATATTTTTAATCAAATAAAAAAGTATTTAAATTATGCACGTAAAATATATAAAAAAACTGACTTATAGATACGGTCGTGTTCATGTACACATTCACCCAAATTGCCTCGACCATGTAAGCATTTCTTCAACCGACACTCCAAGATCTCGATCTGGCAATAAATTTGCAGCAGCAATCCGCAGATCAGACAGTCACCGGCAACATTCACGGCGCATCCAGCCGTCATGCTTAGTAATTGACGAAAGTAAATAATATAAAACATTATACCGGATGAATACTCATATGGTATCCACTCCCTGTATGCTAAATTTCCTTTCCGGAAGTGCGTAAAAAAGGATGATATATTCATGCACGTACATGTCGTCTCGAGCATGATAGCATACCATATAGTATTGGTCCTGCAAAATGACTATAGGGGCTGGGATAATTCGCAACGATTTTGCTTTGTATTTTCCTCCTTTAATTAATACAAGAAGAAATATACTTTTTCTATTTAGATGGCAAAAAAAGAAAAATATTTTATTTATTTATTTCTCTTTTATTAAAAATATCATATCTTGTATTTTTTTGCCATACTAATCGAGATTTTAAGTGCATGTCAAACTTATTACTTATTGATTCTAACGTATATGTCAAATTTATTATGAAATTAATGCAGTCATAAAATTAAAATATACATATAGGTATCTTTGATAAAACACATAAAAATAAACACATAGCATTTACTGCAGCACGCAAATCTCTCAGTTGCTTACTGTATGATGTTCTCGAATTTCTGTCGAATTTCGATCTCATCCGATTCCAATGGTCTAAATGGTTTCTCCATTAACGCATTGGTTAATATCTCGATGTTTTTACGATTCATTAGCAGACTGAGCATTTTGGCGCAAGCCATCATCATAGCCAGCATTAGGTAAAGAGTATCCGTGAAATCGTCGGGATTTTTGATATGCATGATGACATCCACGAATTGTGGCACCATAAAGGTGAACAGTAGTAAACATACGAAAATTGTATATGTGTTGTATACTATTTGTTTGCACAGCGAGGACCAGGAAACTGGTGGCCAACATCCTGACACCATAAGAAGTTTCAACGGAACTCGCATAACACGCATTTTTTGAAATTTCTTACTTGATTTCTCTTGTATTAAATTAAATGCCTATAATGTTTTATATTGTATTTCTACAATTCATATATGCTGTAATATAAAATTATAAAAAAAATAATTTAAAAAAGAAAAAACAATATATTTATAAAATTTTTAAATGTTGTAAATCTACATAAATTTATTACTTTAAAAAACCATATTATACAAAAATGCAGTTTTTAACGTTATATAAAAATATTGCACTTTGTCGACAATTTAGATAGACAATAAATAGACTTTACTTTTCTTTTAATTCTAATAAACGAGATATCAAATAAATAAGATTTGATTTTTATATTTGTATGCAATAATTTCAGAGAAATTGTTTCTTTTTTTAAATTCTAACAAATTAGAATTACTCTTGCATGCAAATATCTTATTCGTATATGAAAAATATCAAATAGTCTCGTAGATTTTGCACACACACTGATATTTTTTAAAACAATAACACAAATTTCCGAAGAATCTTACAATGTCTATAACCATGCGACGTGACTTTCTTTACTCAATTGTCTGTTTAACTTTACTCTTCGTATTCTATAGATGTGTAATTATAGTAATACCGAACTCTTGCAATATATTTCGATCAATACAATAATCTTATAAAATAGTATTCATAGCTATGTGTTTCTTCTATTTACATGATACACAACGATATAAAGGCGATGTTATATTAAAACGCAAAAAAGAGAAATAAGGAGAAGCCTATGGACAACTAAAAGCCTGATAAACTATGCATTGCGATCGTCATGAAATCTTGATGCAGATGATGTATATCTACTTAGAAAATACGGAATTTGTTACTGTCATCAACTCCGTCTCGTGTTAGACTATCATTGTTAATTCTGCCTCTTATATCGATCTATTCGTAATTCTGACAGAATACAAGCGATTCCAAGAATTCATTAAATATTCATACAATGTAGATAGAGTAAGTCTAGTGCGTTAGGAAAATGTATCCAGTGAAACATATTCAGTCGCTATTTGTCCATGACACTGGTCGCCAGCATCCGGCGAGTGTCAAAAATACGAGAGTGAAGTTTTACTCCCGACTGCTGCCAACCGCAGGTTGGCAAAAAACGGAGGGAGTATGCGTTTCACCGAGCTCGGATCGGTTGTCCTATTAATTCTCGATAACTACTACATAGTTTGATATTTGATCTTTTGCTCAAAAGCTTCTTATTAACCAAGGAAGGTTTAAAGCGTATAATTATCGTTATTTATGTTGTTAATAAAAAGTGAAAAAACAATATGGTCTCGTCTATGCGTCCTCTCATTGGCTGCCGAGTGTATCTAAGAAGACATAATCACATGTGTCAAGTGTCAACAATTATTGTTGTTAAATTTTTTTCTTATTATTATAACAAATCCGTTTTAGCTCTATCTTCGGCTTTATCGTGCCGAGTAACGTCAAGTTTCTTTTGAACACTAAAACTATCGAAAATTAACATTTGTCTAAGGTAACTATTACTCATTCCAGGTACAAAGAAAGGAAATCTTTCTATAAAGTTGTGAGAAACTGATCTTTTCTATTCACATCAGTGATGTAAAATTACATTGTCATTTAAAAGCTATGAAGAAGAACGAGAATTTGCTATGACTTATCAGAGATTGAAAATCATGCATATATGAATTGAGAAAGGTTTTGTAGAAAATAGTATATATAAATTTTAGTCGTGATGAATAATAACGAACAGTATTTTATACAAGACTGGTCACCTTAGGATTTCTATAGATATTGTCTATAGACAATATTTTTTTGTCCATATCCCCTATTTAATTATTATTCCATTATCGTAATATAGAAATTAGTGATATTGCATTTATTGAGAGGACATTTTTATTTCAGATTGACTCGTCGGTGGAAATTTTTGTTGAATGTAAATTTTATGCAACAATAATATATAATGCAATACCGTTCTCGATGAAAAAAAGCGAAATATATAGCAAGATATATATATATAATAGAAGACGGATGCGTTCCTATTTGGCTTATAGACCATTGTCGATCATTTGTCTTCACGCAATCTTGATGAAGGTAATTTATCACATCTGCTAAAAATTATTTTATTTCACTTTTACTGATTATACTTGCTCAGTATTGTCTTGTGCTGCTGCAAATCGCAATCTATACTGCTCCTCCTATCGATTTCCACATCTACATTTACTGAGACAAGATAAGTATAAATAGAAAGACGTATCTGTACATAATGAATGTCTAATAAGCATATTTTTAAAAAAATGTATTCATATTTTGGCAATCGTGAACGAAAAGTGTTGCATTTCCTGATATTTGTTTATATCTGCAGAATTCTATTTTATTTATAAATCATTGTAATTTTTAATTTCTTAGGAAATGTATTTTTAATATGTTGTATTAATATCGTATTAAATATAAATAAAATCTAGACATCAAATCTACACTCATGGTCAACGTACGTATTTAATCGCAGTTATCATACTTTGATTTTTAAGCAATCGGCAGCATTTTGATAAAAAATGTAGGTACAAGACATAATACGAAAAATACAAACTAATAATATTTTTTTATTTATACAATATATATATATGCAATCGTGCAAGAAACTACAACTCCACCATCACAGGTATTTTACGCTTATTGTTTAGTATTTTTTGATACGCACCGCGTACTCACATTTTGGTACTACTTCTCTTTTTCTCTCTTTCTTTCTATCTTTAAGGACATTATTGTTTTTTCTACATATGCTGAAGTATACTATACACCGAATACGATGTCTTAAGCAACTAGAAGAAATGTTAATTTTTAAATAGTGCTATTGAAAATTATTACAGCCATAAAAATAAAAATCACATACAAATCAATAGCAAGTGTGAGCCAGCGCGGCAGTTGGTGCACATACTTTATTTAAATATCTACTAAATCGAATCGTTTAATTTTATATCACGCTGAAGAAAGTCCCAAAAAGGACCGAAATGTACGTTTAATTATATCGTTTAATAATTTTTTGTAATGTCGTAGATCGACATTCGATTTAGTAGATATTTAAATAAAGTATGCGCACCAACTGCCGCGCTGGCGCCCACTTGCTATTGATTTGTATGTGATTTTTAATTTAAGTGAGCCTGTACTTCTTGTTTTATTGCAAAAATAAACTTATTTCTGACCTTTACAAAAGAGTCTAGATTCACTGTAACAATATGTATGCTAGAAAATTCGATTGGCCTCAGAGAACGATTCATAATCATTATAAGATTCTCTTTCATTTTTTTGTCTAGCTCTACCCAGTCCATTCCGAAAATCTCATCAGATAATTGAATGCTCTGCAATGAAAGTTGTTAGATAAACATAAATTGGAATAATACAGCGTAAAATTTTTTATTATAGCCATAAAAAAAAATTTAATTATTATATATATGTATAGGTATTATGTAATGTTTTATAAATTAATTGTATTTTTATCATAAATCTCTAATCTTCTAGAATTTTCCTATCACACACAAAAATATATTGACAAAATATTCTCAATGCTTACGCGATTATACACTTAATCAATACCTTTAGTCTTACTTTGTTCCCGTACCAACAATAAATAAGAATTTGTAAAGCCATACAGAATGTGTATAGCATTAGTGGAATATATTCCGCGCTCAATGTTATCTTCGCCATTTTATACAAATTGGAGCACACCACTAGCATGCTCACTGTGAATTGGACGGCAATTATAACCCTGAATTTTTCGTTTACCATGTATGCAAATCTACGAAAGAAAAATATTATTATTTCATTTTTTTAATTATTATATTATTGCAAAACTTACGATAAAATATAAGTAATAACTGATTAAATTAGATAAGCCTGTCTTAATTAATATATAATTTAAATCTAAAACCAAGTATATAATAAATCAAAGCATGCAATCTAACTTTAAAAAAATGCAAGTTTATTATTATTTTAGAAATATATTAATCTATTGTCACATAGTTCATGTTTTAATTTCATAATAGTTTTAATCAATTCTAACTCAACGTACTTTTTTAAGAAATGCATATTATATTTTATAGCAATGTAATCATTTGAAAAAAGTGCTATAAAACAGTTAAAATATTTTTTAACATTATCATATTTTTGATTAATTAAAAAAGTATTTAAATTATGCACGTAAAATATATAGAAGAACTGACTTATAGATATGGTCGTGTTCATGTACACATTCACCCAAATTGCCTCGACCGCGTAAGCATTTCTTCAACCGACACTCCAAGATCTCGATCTGGCAATAAATATGCAGCAGCAATCCGCAGATCAGACAGTCACAGGCAACGTTCACGACGGATGCAGCCGTCAGGCTTATTAATTGACGAAAGTAAATAATATAAAACATTATGCCGGATGAATACTCATATGGTATCCACTCCCTGTATGCTAAATTTCCTCTCCGGAAGTCCGTAAAAAAGGACGATATATTCATGCACGTACATGTCGTCTCGATCATGATAGCATACAGTATAGTATTAGTCCTGCAAAATAACTATAGGTGCTGGGATAATTCGTGACAATTTTGCTTTGTATTTTCCTCCTTTAATTAAAACAAGAAGAAACATACTTTTTTTATTTAGATGGCAAAAAAGAAAAATATTTTATTTTTTTATTTTTCTTTTATTAAAAATATCATATTTTGTATTTTTTTGCCATACTTATCGAGATTCTAAGTGCATGTCAAACTTATTACTTATATTGATTCTAACGTTTATTTTAAAATTATTATGAAATTGATGCAGTCATAAAACATATTAAAAAATTAAAATATATAGGTATCTTTGATAAAACACAAAGCATTTATTGCAGCACATAAATGTTTCAGTTGCTTACTGTATGATGTTGTCGAATTTCTGTCGAATTTCGATCTCATCCCATTCCAATGGTCTAAATGGTTTCTCCATTAACGCATTGATTAATATCTCGATGTTTTTGCGATTCATTAGCAGACTGAGCATCTTGGCACAAGCCATCACCATAGCCAGCATTAGGTAAAGAGTATCCGTGAAATCGTCGGGATTTTTGATATGCATGATGACATCCACGAATTGTGGTACCATAAAGGTGAACAGTAGTAAACATACGAGAATTGTATATGTGTTGTATGCTATTTGTTTGCACAGCGAGGACCAGGAAACTGGTGGCCAACATCCTGCCACCATAAGAATTTTCAACGGAACTTGCATAACCCGCATTTCTTGAAATTTCTTACTCGAATTTTCTTGTATTAAATTAAATGCCTATAATGTTTTATATTGTATTTCTACAATTCATATATGTTGTAATATAAAATTATAAAAAAAATAATTTAAAAAAGAAAAAACAATATATTTATAAAATTTTTAAATGTTGTAAATCTACATAAATTTATTACTTTAAAAAACCATATTATACAAAAATGCAGCTTTTAACGTTATATAAAAATATTGCACTTTGTCGACAATTTAGATAGACAATAAATAGACTTTACTTTTCTTTTAATTCTAATAAACGAGATATCAAATAAATAAGATTTGATTTTTATATTTGTATGCAATAATTTCAGAGAAATTGTTTTTTTTTTTTTTAATTCTAACAAATTAAAATTACTCTTGCATGCAAATATTTTATTCGTATATGAAAAATCTCAAATAGTCTCGTAGATCTTGCATACACACCGATATTTTTTAAAACAATAATACGAACTTCCGAAGAATCTTACAATATCTATAGCCATGCGCCGTGACTCTCTTTACTCGACTGTCTGTCTAACTTTACTCTTCGTATTCGATAGATGTGTAATTATAGTAATACCGAACTCTTGCAATATATTTCGTTCAATACAATAATCTTATAAAATAGTATGCATAGCTATGTGTTTCTTCTATTTACATGATACACAACGATATAAAGGCGATGTTATATTAAAACACAAAAAAGAGAAATAAGGAGAAGCCTATGAACTAAAAGCTTGATAAACTATGCATTGCGATCGTCATGAAATCTTGATGCAGATGATGTATACTTACTTGGAAAAGACGGAATTTGTTACTGTCATCAGCTCCGCCTCATGTTGGACTATCATTGTTAATTCTGCGCCTTATATCGATCTATTCGTAATTCTGACAGAATACAAGCGAGTCCAAGAATTCATTAAATATACATACAATATAGGTAGAGTAAATCTAGTGCGTTAGGAAAATATATCTATACTCTTTCCAAAACGAGAATGACTTCGGTCCGGACGAAAATTCGTCCGTTTCGCGCAAGTCTCCACCTTAGAAAGTCCCCACCACATCGCCGTATCGCTCATGCAGCTTGTCAGTGCTAGTAACGAGTGACAGGTCCCCCCGATCATTTGACAGTTGTAATTATTTAATCTCAATATAACCCTATGAGTTAATTTTTAGTGTTTTTCTTCCACAAAAGTATTTACAAAGTGCGATGGAAGAATTGAATATTGAAGTGCCACTAATGTCATCTCCTGTAAAGAAAAATAGACAAGGCCAGGTAAACAATGATGAAAAAATTATAAATTAATTATTATTATTAATAATTATTAATAATAATAAGGGAGCCGTATCTACATATACGGTATTGAGTATCTCGCCATGTTCTCCCCACTTTGCCCGCTTATGCGCGAACCGAGATCATTCTCTTTTTGGATAGAGTATAGTGATACATATTCAGTCGCTATTTCAGTGTTAGCAAAGATGCATTTTATTTATTACCTTTGGAGAATCACATTTAAATTTATATATATTGTGATTTCTGTTAACGCCATTAAAATGAACTAATAACTGTAGATTGTATATAATTATTTATATTTGTTAGATAAAGAATGCGCGTTTTGAAAATAACTCGATATTATAATTTATTTTTTATATACATAATTCCATTACATAAACTATATGTATACTATAGTGTGTTAATTATCCCAGAAACAAATATTGTGAAAATATTGGCTTCTCTCTTACGATTATTTAAGTAAGATTTTCTTGTTTCATTATCACAATTTTAAAATATTTACACGTATTAATTACTTATTTATTTGTATTATAACGTTATGTGGTAACAGATAAAATTGAAGTAATTAATATTAATTATAGCTTTATATGCAATTTAATTGGAAAACATTATGGCTAACCTCTGCACTATTTTCTGCTTAAATTATGTTGTTCCTACTTGCTGCAGTAAATTATAGGCCGTATATGATGTCTTAAGTAACTGCAAGACAAAAATGTGAACATTTTTAATTTTATTTCTAGATTGCTCTTTCTCTCTTTTTGTCTCTTTCATAAACTACTGATATTATAATTATTTCTGCCATAACAAAAAAGAAAAATATTTTATAAAAATTGATTTTTTTATATAAACAATAATCTAATATAGTATAATTGAAAAAATATGCATCAAAAAGATTTTATATGTATATCATTAATTTTTCTAAAGACTATGATAGTTATGGTCTCTCTACGTGATAATGATTTGAGATACTAACACTTACGAAAGAGTCGAGATTCATCGTGAGAATATATGCGCAAGAAAATTCAATAGGTACTAACGAGCGATTCATAATAATTAATAAACTTTGTGTTCCGCTTTGATCCAGTGTTAGCCATTTCATTTTGAAGATATTAGCGGTTAGTTCGATGCTCTATATAAAAAATATGACATATGCATAAATTAAAATATTATATGCAACAAATACAGATTTCTCTTTTTATTTCAATTACATTCGAGTTTTTGTTAAGTATATTAGAAATTCTTTTTTATCTCTAATATTTTTAAATATCGTATATAATAGCAATATGTTCACACTCAGCTTTCAAGAATATACGCATAAATCGTACCTTCAGCTTAACTTCGTTTCCATACCAACAATAGATAAGAATCTGCGTCAACATAGAGCATGTGTATAATATCAATGGAAATGATTGCGCGCTCAACGTTATTTTTGCTAGTTGATATAAGTTGGAGCAAACCACTAGCGTGCTCACTATAAACTGAATGCCAATAATCATCTTGAATTTTTCATTTACCATAAGCGCGAACCTGCAAAAGCAAAGTATATTGAGAAAAACGTATTTATCTAAAAATATTTGCGTGGATTTTTCATTTTGAAGATATTTAATGCTCAATACATTCGTACGTAGTATTATTTAAATGAACTACTATGTAAGTCCTATTCTTCATAATATTTTTTTTCTTAATTTATACAATTTACAAGATTGTATTTAAGAAAAAACTAACTTAAATATACTGTTGTGCTGACGTACACATTCACGCATATTATATCGACCGAGCGAGATCTTTTTCAACCGGCACTCGAGTATCTCGATTTGACAACACACGTGCAATAGTAGACTGCAGATCAGAGTATCGCAGGCTACGTTCACCAAAGACCCGTACGTCGAGCTCATTAACTGACGAGCGTATATCACGCAGAACATCATTTCGGAGTAGTTGTACGGTGTCCACTCCCTGTACGTTAGATTGCCATTTCGAAAATTCGTGAATAATGACGTCAGCATCACGCACGCACACGTCGTCTCGACCAGAATTACGTACCATAAAGTATTGGTTCTATAAAATGATTGAGCGTTTCATTACAAACATTTTTCTTGACGCTATTGTTTTCTCTGAATTGTAACTTAATTATCATCACGAAAAATGTTTTTTAACGTTTTATATATATCTGTAAAAAAAAAAAATTATTTTTATATACTTACTGTATTGTCTTCTCGAATCTTTGTCGAATTTCTATTTCGTCAGCTTCCAACGGCATAAATGGTTTCTGAATAAGAGTATTGATTAATGTCTCAATATTCTTGCGATTTATCAAGAGACCGGTCATTTTACAAATAGACATGACCATGGCGAGCATGATGTAGAAAGTATCCGCAAAATCGTCGGTATTATCGACATTCAGAATAATATCCATAAGTTGAGGCAACATAAAGGTGATTAACAACAATGTTACAAAAACTGTATATGCGTTATATACAGTACGTTTACAAAATGATGTCCAAGAACTTGGCGGCCAGCATCCCACAACCATAAGAATTTTTAGTGTAATTTCAAGAACTTGCATCTTCTGAATTCTTAATTGCATTCTCGATTAAATCAAATAACACATAGTTTTACTTAACATAGTAATTTAATCAAATAACACATAGTTTTACTTAACATAGTAATTTAATAAATAATGTATTTGATCATATTAATTTAAATAACAATCTAAAGATTTTTTTCTGTTAAATAATATTATAAAAAAGAACTGGCAAAAATCAGCAAGTTAAATTACCGTCAGAGTATTATGCTTTATGATTATGTTTAATCAATTTCAAATTTATAAAACACTAAATTTTCAATGCACGGATAGATGTACAAAATATAATATATAAATAATCTAAAATAGAATAGATAAATAAAAGATTCCACATGTCATAAGCAGTATTGAGTCATAATAATATTGCCATGAATACCAGAATTAAAAAACTCCGTATTTTGCTATATGTGAAATACGTATACACATATGACTCTGCCTTTTTTATCGCTCCCCTATCAATAACACCGTAAACCTATTCCGCGAAACTTCGACCAATCTTAGAATGTCTATAGCCACATGTCACGACTTTCTAACGACTATTGTTCGTCTAGCTTCCCCTCCGCGTTCGGAAACTATATAATTATCATTATATCAAATTTGCAATGTTGTTTCTTCCCTCTTTTATGCTACAATATACGAGACGGTCTTTAAATGCAAATTTTATGCGACAAACATTTAATATTACGATACAATCAAATAACGTAGCGGAAAAAATGCAGGAAACTAAAGTCATCCTGGAACTATAAGTTATGTTTTATTTCCATAAAATTGCAATATGTATGCAAGTAATTGATCAATTTAGTCAATTAGTAAATATTTAGCATTGCTGTAACTGTAATTTTTATCTAGCTATATCTGTCATTTTTCTCTATATTCTAATCAATTCCGGTTCTAATATTATATGTAATATTTCTTAGATATGAAATGCACATTTTGAAAAAAAACTTAGTATCATAATTTATTTTATATATATAATTACATTACATAAATTATATTTATACTATAGTGTGTTAATTATTCCATAAACAAATATTGTAAAAATATTGACCTTTCTCACGATTATTTAGGTAAGATTTTCTTATTTCATTATCACAATGTTAAAATATTTACACGTATTAATCAATTATTATTTATTTGTATTATAATGTTATGTGGTAACAGATAAAATTGAAATAATTAATATTAATTAGCTGTTATATGCAATTTAATTGGAAAACATTATGGCTAACCTCTACACCATTTTCCGCTTAAATCATGTTGTTCCCATTTGCTGCACTATGTTATAGGCCGAATATGATATCTTAAGTAACTGCAATACATAAATGTAAACATTTTTAATTTTATTTCTAGATTGCTCTTTTTTTCTCTTTCATAAAATACTGATGTTATAATTATTTCTGCATAACAAAATAGGAAAATATTTTATAAAAATTGATTTTTTTACATAAAACAACAATCTAATATAGTATAATTGAAAAAAATTTCCATCAAAAAGATTTTATATGTATATCATTAATTTTTCTAAAGACTATGATAGTTATGACCTCTCTATGTGACAATGATTTGAGATACTAACGCTTACGAAAGAGTCGAGATTCATCGTGAGAATATACGCACAAGAGAATTCAATAGGTACTAACGAGCAATTCATAATAATTAATAAACTTCGTTTTCCACTTTGATCCAGTCTCAGCCATTTCATTTTGAAGATATTAGGGGCTAGTTCAATGCTCTATATAAAAAATATGACATGTGCATAAATTAAAATATTATATGCAATTTCTGCAGCAGAAATTACAGATTTCTTTTTTTATTTCAATTACATTCGAGTTTTTGTTAAGTATATTAGAAGTTCTTTTTTATCTCTAATATTTTTGTAAATATCATACATAACACAATGGCCCGTATTCACATCTATCTTTAGATGTACCTCTAAATGTACACGATAAATGTGGCGGTATTCTGAGCGCACATTTAGCGGCACATTTAGAGGCAGACCGCCATTTTTAGCTTAAATGCGCAACTTTATAGTGAAAATCGTATTCTGAACCACATTTATAGCACATTTAAGCCATTCTCGATAAATGTACCACTAAATGTGCCCGAGGGCACATTTATACGTACATTTATACGTAATACCGGCGCGTTGTACTTGATGGTACGTAAGTTTGATTAATTCTATCACTGTTATACAATTAATTTCATTAATAAAATTATTACAGATCAAGTTTCTGTAAATAATAGAACTTTTTTACATAACAATATTAATGATATTTGGTCAATTCTGAAATTTCTTCTAAAAGTATAGCTATGTAAAGTGCAATGAAGGGTGCATTTTGTTTGATATTATTTTCATTTGGAAGGATTAATTAGGACGAAGAATCTTGCACTTTGAAGCAAAACTAGCTTGAAAGAGCACACTCAATTGCAATATCATGGATGTATTTGACGATTATGGCTTAAAATAAATAATAAAATTAAAAAGTTACAGGAGGCTCGAATGATAAATATCAATAAATATCGATAAATATATCAATTCTCTTCTTATTAATTATGGCTAAGTTTATACCAATATACTTTAATACGTATTATACTGGCCAATCATAGCCATTTCTCTTAAAGAATGGAACGACTGTGATTGGACAGAATTTATTTTATGTATTAAAATATATTATAAACTAGGCCATTGATCATGCGATCGAAATTTGGGATATAAAAGCAGTGCGTGATCGTGACCCGCGAGTATTTCGAAATAGAATAGACGTTTTTGAAGACGTTTATAATGATCACAAGTTCCGACAAAAATATCGGTTAATTAAAGAATGTTGTTACAATTATATGCGCGTTTGCGTTTTGTACTGCAGTAGAAAGAAAGATCTTACAATTAGTGAAATTTACTAATTTAACTTATGGCGCGTGATATAATGAACTGTTTGAAGGCCAATCACAGTGCCGTATGCTCGTAATAAGCATAATATATATACAACATGGTAAATAAATAAATAAATGTACTTCTAAAATCATAAATGTACCTCTAAGTTAGAGGCGCTATAAATGTGCGATGAGAATACGACTGACGAAAGTCGTACATTTATCTGCGCCTCTAAATGTGGCACTTTAGATGTGCCTCTAAATGTGAGCTCAGAATACGGGCCATTATGTTTAACTCAGCTTTCAAGAATATACGCATAAATCGTACCTTTAGTTTAACTTCGTTTCCATACCAACAATAGATAAGAATCTGCGTCAACATGGAGCATGTATATAATATCAATGGAAAAGATTGCGCGCTCAACGTTATCTTCGCCAATTGATATAAGTTGGAGCAAACCACTAGCGTGCTCACTATAAATTGAATGCCAATAATTATCTTGAATTTTTCGTTTACCATAAGCGCGAATCTGCAAAAGCAAAGTATCTTGAAAAAAACATGTTTATCTAAAAATATTTGCGTAACTTTTTTATTTTAAAGATAATTAATGTGACACGCTCAATACATTCGTATATAGTATTATTTAAATTTTAAATGAACAACTACGTAAGTCCTATCCTCTACAATATTTTTTTTCTTGATTTATACAATTTGCAAGATTGTATTTAAGAGAAAACTAACTTAAATATACTGTTGTGCTGACGTACACATTCACGCATATTAGTTCGACCGAGCGAGATCTTTTTCAACCGGCACTCGAGTATCTCGATTTGACAACACACGTGCAATAGTAGACCGCAGATCAGAGTGTCGCAGGCTACGTTCACTAAAGATCCGAACATCGAGCTCATTAACTGACGAGCGTATACCACGCAAAATACCATTTCGGAGTAGTTGTATTTCGGTGTCCACTCCCTGTACGTTAGATTGCCTTTTCGAAAATTCGTGAATAATGACGTCAGCACGATACACGCACACGTCGTCTCGATCAGGATTGCGTACCATAAAGTTTTGGTTCTATAAAATGACTGAGCGTTTTGTTACGAACATTTTTCTTGACGCTATCGTGTTTTCTAAGTTGTAATTCAATTATCGTCAAAGAGAATTTTTTTTAACATTTTATATATATTTGTAAAAAAAAAAATGTTTTTTTGGATACTCACTGTATTGTCTTCTCGAATCTTTGTCGAATTTCTATTTCGTCGGCTTCCAGCGGGATAAACGGTTTCTGAATAAGGATATTGGTTAATGTCTCTATATTCTTGCGATTTATCAAGAGACCGATCATTTTGCAAATAGACATGACCATGGCGAGCATGACGTAGAAAGTATCCGCAAAATCGTCGGTATTATCAACGTTCAGAATAATATCCATAAGTTGAGACAACATAAAGGTGAATAGCAAGAATGTTACAAAAACTGTATATGCGTTATATACAGTACGTTTATAAAATGATGTCCAAGAACTTGGCGGCCAGCATCCCGCAACCATAAGAATTTTTAGTGTAATTTCAAGAACCTGCATCTGTTGAGTTCTTAATTGCATCCTCGAATATATCAAATAAAACATTGATAATATATATTATATATTAAACCGTTTTATTTAACATAATTTAATAAATAATGTATTTAATCATATTAATCTAAATAATAATCCAAAGATTTTTTTTTATCAATAATATAAAAAAGAATTGGCAAAAATCAGCAAGTTAAATTACCGTCGCAGAATATTAATTGCCTTATGATTATGTTTAATTAGTTTTAAATTTCTAAAACATTAAATTTTCAATGCACGGATAGATGTACAAAATATAATATATAAATAATCTAAAATAGAATAGATAAATAAAATATTCCACATATCATAAGTAGTATTGAGTCATAATTATAATGCCACGAATACCAGGATTAAAAAACTCTGTATTTTGTTATATGTGAAATACGTATACACATATGACTCTGCTTTTTTTGTCGCTCCCCTATCAATAACACCGTAAACCTATTCCGCGAAACTTCAACCAACCTCAGAATGTCTATAGCCACATGTCACGACTTTCTAACGACTATTGTTCGTTTAGCTTCCCCTCCGCGTTCGGCAACTATATAATTATCATTATATCAAACTCGCAATGTTGTTTCTTCCCTCTTTCATGCTACAATATACGAGACTATTTTTAAATGCAAATTTTATGCGACAACCATTTAATTTACGATACAATCAAATAACGTAGCGGAAAAAATACAGGAAACTAAAGTCACCCTGGAACTATAAGTTATATTTTATTTCCATAAAATTGCAATATATGTGTATGCAAGTAATTCATCAATTTAGTCAATTAGTAAATATTTAGCATTGCTTTAACTGTTTTTATCTAGCTATATCTGTCATTCTTCTCTATATTCTAGTCAATTTCTAAGTCTAGTCCGTTTCTAATATTGATTTGAATATGTGGTTATATGTAGTTTCTGTTTATTAATAACATTATACATTAATATATATATAATGTTATATTATATATTATTATTATGTTATATTATATTATAATGTAATATTATATATATATATATATATATATATATATATACATTCTACCGTTTTGTCCACGCAAATAGTTGCGTGTGATATGCATACTTTCACAAATATTAATAATCAGTAAATCTAGTAATTAGCAAAAAACACATTGAAAAGCATTGTAGTAATTTGTCTCTATTTTATTTATCTTTTGCTTACAATATTTCTACACTTGTTTTAATAAATTATAAACCGAGTATGACGTCTTAAGTAACTGCAACAAAAATATGCGTGCGTTATATCTTATCTCATAATCCTAAAAATTTTACAGTTTCTTATTTCTTAATGTTAAATAAAATATATTATAGTTTGTTCCAAAAAAGAAAATAAAAATATATTTTATATATTAAGGACAAATTAAAAAATTATAAATAAATTTGTTTACTAACCCCAACGAAAGAATCGAGGTTCATGGAAAGAACGTAAGCGCTGGTAAACTCTATTGGTGTTATTGCGCGATTCATAATTATTAATAGGCTTTCTTTAAGACCTCTGTCCAGTGCTAGCCAATTTATTCCAAAAATATTGTACATTAGTTGAGTGCTCTATTTTTAAGAAGTCTCATTAAAATCATTCAATTTTTCTAATTTAATTTTTTATAAAAACTTTTATTTTATTAATCTGCATAAGTATTAATCTGCGATTCGGAAGCAAACATATGAAACAATGCACTTGATTACGCGCACCTTTAATTTTACTTCGTTTCCGTACCAACAATAAATAAAAATTTGTGTCAACATGCAAGACATATACAGTAGTAAGGAAAGATAACTCGCATTTACAGTTGATGATTTAGTCATCTGATACAAATTGGAGCATACCACCATCGTACTTACGATGAATTGCATGGCGATAGTCATTCTGAACTTGCTGTTCAATCTGAATGCATATCTGCAATAAAACAAACATTAAACTGTAACGGTATCCTTACTAAACACTTTTCTTGATCAAAAGAATCTTATATTTAAAAATATATAACAGCAATATATGTAAATGTGTACATATATCAAAAAATTTATTTTTCCCAAGAAAAATAAATTTTATATATATATAATATATATAATAAATTTTTTAATAAATTGCAAACACACGCACACGCACACAAGATATGTTTTCTAAATAATAAAATGACTAACTTAAATATACGGTCATGGTGACATACACAATCGCGAAGATTATTATGATCATTGGATATTTTGCTGAGTCTGTATTCTAAAATCTCGATCTGACAGCAAATATGCACCAATAATCCACAAATGAGACTGTCGCAGGCCACGTTGACGAGCGATCCGGCTGTTAAGCTAATAAGTTGATGAGCGTACGTGAGGCAAAACACGATATTAGACGAATTGTAATCATATGGTAGCCATGCTCTATACGTCAAGCTCCTTTTTCTAAATTCTGTGAGTAAAGATGTCATAGTGATGCATGCACAGGTTGTTTCTACCAGAATCGTATAGCAGACTGTGTTGGTACTGTAAAATGATGCTGTGGAGATGTGTAACGCTCACTTGAATAATTGAACTCTTAATATTTAATGACACGTTATCAAAGAAAAGTCTGTTTGTGATAGAAAATCTCTTATAATTATATTATGCTGAAAGAGTTTTGTTTTGTTACATAAAATATATGTACTTGTTCCTTCTAATATTAAAGATTTTATTTTAATTTAAAAAAAATCTTTTTTTTTACATTAAAGAATACAAATTAATTTTTTGTTAAAGTTAATTTGTATTCTTATGCAGTAACACTTACTATATGAGTCTGTCGAATTTATATCGTATTTTCATTTCATCGATGTCCAATGGTCTATACGGTTTTTCGTCAAGTATGTTGGTTAACGTATTGATGTTATTCCGATTTACCATGAGACTGAGCATTTTGGAGCACGAGACGACCGACGCCAATGTAGCGTAGAAATTTTCAGTGAAATCTTCGGCATTATCGACATTCCAAATAATGTCCAAAAATTGAGATACCAAAAATGTATACAGTAATATAATCATGAAAACTGTATACGCGTCATAAACTATGTGCATAGACAATGATGACCATGTCTCCGGTCGCCAACATCCAACAGTTGTCAAAAGTTTAAAAGTAAATTGTAAAACACGCATCTTTTAAGTATGCTAAATACATTTAAAAATGGAAAATGTATTGATTATACGCGAAAAATATATATATAAATATTTTTACAATAATCTGTAAATGTATAATTATATAATAGAAAAACACAATATTAATTAATATATAATGTACATATTTTACTTTCGATGAAATAGCACATTTACAGTTAGTATTCTATTAAAGATACTGAGCTATTGCCTAAAATAGATTATTAATTTATTATATTAATTTAGTTTTATATCATTATATATACCTTATCACATATTATAGTCCTAAATAATTCATGATTTTTATACCTATAATTTTATCTAAATTTTTTTATTTATAAATCGCCAGAAAAAAATTTTTCCGAATATTCATTTGCTGCAATGTTCCTAGAGATATAGAACACGATCTTTAAAATAAACAGGTTGTGAGAAACGACAGTAAGATGACTTACGGATGATTGAGAGTGGCGTAGAATGTTTGTAGTACTTCAAAAATCTTCTTTTTTCTCTAATATTCTCTCTGTATTTCTTCATCTATATTATTACGTCATTATCATAATATCGGACTTGCATTATTGATCCCGTGAAAATACTTCTATTGTAGATCTCTGAAAATTTAGCTTTTATTTCTATGATAATACCGTTTCCAGATACGAATATGATGGAACTAGAAGAAGGTGAATGTCATTAGTTACCTTATCTTCATAAAATCTTAAGTAGCTAAATTTAGTACTCGCTATTATACTTAAAAAACTATCGTTGCTGTTTTGCGTGTTATTGAATAGTCACTGCACAGTCCTTCTTTCTCCCTATCGATTTTAGACATTGCGACTTCTGACCCACAAGAGACATTTCGAGTACAATACAAGTGCGACGTGTCATAAAAAATAATAAAAGTAAAAACTTACACAATATAAATTCTTTTAACGTAAATGAAATGTTAATAAAATAAATGTAAAATAATATATAAATAAAGCAAAAATATATATAATAATAAAATAAATAATGCGCATGTATCGTTTATATAAATAATTTTTCTTTGTTTTTCTAATAACACTAATAACTATGTTTTTCTAATAATATGAGATATAAATATTATTTATCGATATTAACTGCATCAAATATTTCTTGATGACTTCTTTTCCTTTTTGCAGATCTTTTCTAGGTTTGATTTTATGATCTGGATGGAGCATTGATTTTGTTTGTCCTTTACGCTGTCAATTCCGCATTTGTTGAAGTAAATTGTAAGTAGAGTATGATGTCTTAAGTAACTAGAGTTAATATAAATATTCATAAATTATGTATATGTGTGTGGCGCGCGTGTATTACATATATATATGTATAATCTTTTTAGACTTGATAAAGTATTTCCGATTTATGTATTATAAATTCTCGCTAAAATACAAAGTTAATTTAAGTATACGACAGTAATTGGCAAAATTAGCTTATTGGCAAAATTAAGTTTAATTATATATCAAATTTTCAATACTAACACCCATGAAAGACTCGAGATTCATGGGAATAATGTAGGCACTGGTAATTTGAATAGGAAAAACTGCTCGCGTCATTATTATTATTAGAGATTTCTTCATATTTTTGTCTAATGTCAGCCATTCCATATCGAAAATTTCATCGATCAATTGACGACTCTACTAAAAACATATTAATCGAGACATTGCTTGTACAGGAAACGAAAGATATTTTTATTATTAATACGTCATTATTAACATATTTCAATAATAATACTTTATCAGAATGTTACAACTGTGAAAAGATATATATATAAAAATAGAAGGCCTATACCTTTAATTTTATTTCGTTTCCATACCAGCAGTAGAAGAAGATTTGTGTTAACATGCAAGTCATGTACAATATCAGTTCAATGTATTTGGCTCTTGCTGTTGTATTACTTAATTGATAAAGATTGAAGCATACCACCAACATACTTAGTGTAAATTGAATGGTAAAAGTTAGCCTAAATTTCGCATTCATAATAAAAACAAGTCTAAAAATTAACAATCTTGCTTTTATAAAAATTTATTTTGATCATGTAAAATTGATACATTGAATATTGTTATATTAAAATAATTATCGTATATTTTTCTATAGTAATATATGCTAATTATTTTATTTTAAGAAGATATTACATAAAACACCAAAAAATTTGCGAAATTATTAAAACCAACCTGAAGATATGATAATGTTGATGTATGCAATCGCGAAAAATGTCTGAATAAAACATGATTTTTTTCAAACGATAAGCCAAAATCTCGATTTGACAGCAAATATGGACCAATAATCCACAGATGAGAGTATCGCAACCAATATTTAAGAAACCTGCGGCTAATAAACTTATCAATTGATGAATGTATATCAAGAAAAATAATGTCGTCGACGAATAATCAAACGGTAGCCATGCCCTGTACGTTAATTTTCTTCTTTTGAAATTTACAGATAAAGATGTCAACACTATAAATAAGCCTGTTACCGTTGCAAGACATGCATAACGCCGAGCATTAGTTCTGTAAAATAATTGCAGATATAAGTATACATATGAAAACATGATCTCCCCAATAATCTCAAAATGATCTTGAAATGAATCTTAAAATTTTATATATAAATATTTTAATTTATATTATTATTTTATTAATCCACAACAATTTAACTTTGATGATTCTTTAATATGTTTTTGTTTGTCTCTTTTTCACACGAAGAAACACGAAGAAGATGTAAAAAAGAAGATACATTAAAAATATTAAATTTATTTAAACCATAAACAATCTTATTTATTAATTTATAATTAACAACAATCTTAATTTTAATAAAAATCTAAGACTTGATCAACACTATTTGACAAACACAATTCAAAGAAATTTTATAATTTATAATTATTGACAGAATATCACATTACGATATCTATTATTTGCTAATACTTACTGTATGCTTTTATCAAATTTATAAAGAATCTTCGTTTCATTCGATGTCAACGGTCTGCATGGTTTTTCCATTAGTATATTAATCAACATAATAATGCTTTTGCGATTTAAAAGTAAAATGAACAATTTAGAACAAGTAACAACCATAGGAACAAATACAAAAAAATTATCAGAAAAATCATCGGCATTATCCACAACCAGAATTATGTCCATTAATTGCGATAACATAAAAGCATTTAGTAACAAAATTATTATGCTTGAATATATATAATACATTATGCGTTTATATAGCGACGTCCAAGAATCCGGTCGCCAGCATCCCAATATGGTTAGGAGTTTAAAAGTAAATTCAAGGATACGCATTTTTTTAAGAGATAATGTTTCTTGATATCGTTTTGTGAAGCACACAACATATGTCATCGAAAATTAAAAACTTCTTGTAAGTTTTTTAATTAAATTGAAATAACACCAATTATACATATTTTAAGAAAATGTGATTAGCTGTTTCATTAATTGTAAATTGTTTCTACTTTTATTTTTTTATATATTACATTTATTAAAACATTTTTTTGTTATATAAGTTTAATTAGATTATAATTAAGGAATGCTTCACGGGATGATAATCGATAAGCACAATACGTAACAAAATCTTTAGGGAGACTGACGAGTATCCGCAGTCTATAGCTTTGCGGATCGAATTTATTAGATGTAGATATTCTTGATCACAATCCCGCCCACTTCGGCTGGTAATTTTATTATTCATTTTGCAACCTATTCCTCGCTGTGTAGTCGTCGCGAAATAATTTTTTCATGAATCGAGTATGCAACACAGTAGCAAAATTTACATAGCGTAATTATATCTTTAACGATATCTTCTAGACTCGGAACAGAAAAAATATAAAGCAGAACCGTTAAATATTGAATAATCAGCTCTATAATCTATCTTCATAAAATATTGATACAGACAAATTATACTTCTATAATACTTAATTTCTACATAATGCAACTTTTATTTTGCGTCACTCATTCATTTGTTAAAGTAAGTTATAAGCCGAATATGATGTTTTAAGTACCTACAATAAATTAAGAAAGTTAATTCTAGTTTAAACGTATGCATTGATATATTGATATCTATCGCCCCTAATGACGTGCAAAGACATGTGAAATTTGCAATATATTAATTTTTTATTGATATAATGTAAGTGCATTTAAATTAACTGGATCTAATTAAATTTGATAATTAGTCCAATTATAATAGATGTAATCAATGTTGAATCTGTTTTTAATTATTTTAACACATTTTATTAAAATATAAAATCAATCTTATATATGAACAAATTTAAAATTAAAATTACGTTGGCAAAATCTGTATCGCACATACATTCAATATTTTATACTTACACTTACAAATGAATCAAGATCCATAGAGATAATGTAGGCGCTGGTAATTTCAATAGGCATTATTGTACGTGCCATCATTATTATTAAGCATCTTTTCAAATTTTTGTCCATAGTCAACCATTCCATCTCGAAAATTTTATCGACAAATTGAAGACTCTATTCGATATGCAAAATATATTATTTGTAAATGTTTTTGCTTATATTTTTATAAAGAAAAGTTACACCTCTGAAATCTTTTAATTGCTCACACACATGTTACCAATAAATCTTATAATTAGAAAAACAAATTCTAAAAAGAGATTGATATATTGAATTAAAATTATTACATAATGAAAATCGACTTTTTTTGTTTTTTATTCTAATCTGATAAACTGACACAAAGTACATCTAAAAATTTATTTGTCTATATTATTGCACAATATAAATATTAAAATACATACAAACATACACATAAAGATATAAGAAAAATGAGTTACAAAAATGTTTCAGTATGTGTTCAAATATTAATAAAGTAATAAAAATTAAGCACCTTTAATTTGACTTCGTTGCCGTACCAACAGTAAACGAAAACTTCTACTAGCATGCAACTCATGAATAATACTAGTCGAATACATCGTCCATCTAGCTTCGATAGAGTTATTTGATAGAGATTGAAACATACTCATCAAAAATTGAATAGTAATAATTATTCTGAACTTTGCATTTACAAGAAAAGCAAGTCTGAAAAAATTAATAATGACTTCTATACAGCTAGCTATGTGAAAAAAAAAGATATATTTTATTTATTTTGATAATATATTTTAAAAATATATATTTAATATAAAAATTTAATAGAGATTTAAATATATATTACACATATTTAAATATACATATATTTAAATCATTCTTTATACTTATTTTATAATTAGTAATTAAGAGCAAATTAAATATTTATTATTTAATTAATTAATTAATTTTAATTTGAAAAAACCCAGAAATTTATCAACTTTATTATATCAAAATATTTAATATAAAAGATCGGTAATAAAAGATCGGTAAATGTATTGTGTTCTAAATATTAGGTTGAACAGAAAGTATTACATTTATGCATAGAACAAATAAAAAATTAACGGACCAACCTAAAAATACTACAATGTTGTTGCACGCAATTGCGAAGATCATCTGAATAAAGCATGATTCTGTTCAAACGATACGTCAAGATTTCAAACTGACTGCAAATGTGTACCATCATTCCACAGATGAGACCGTCGCAAGCGGCGTTCAGCAAAGCACTCACAATCAAACCTATCAGTTGATGAATGTATAACAGATAATATAAGGTCATAGATGAATATTCAAACGGCACCCACGCTCTGAACGTCAATTTTCTTTCGCCGAAATTCGTCATCCAGGATGTAAACGTAATACTAATCCACGTTATCAAGCACATAGCTGCATAATGAAAAGTGTTAAGCCTATAAAATAATTATAAATGTATTTATTTTTTCTCGCACTATATATATAATTTTTTGTTTAGAGGATATAAGAAACAACCTTTTACTTATATTAATATTTGCATAAAAATATTGAATAAAATAATAAATTTGATTAAGAAAAATTTTACCTAAAATAATAAATATAAAGCTAACAATAAATTGACTTTTAATAAATTTAGAGAACTTGCAGAAAATGTAATTGAACCGTACGTTAACGTATTTTAAGATAATAATTTTTCAATGATATTAATATGTAATAGTAGTATTTTTAAATTATCGTTTGCTAATTACTTGCTACTTACTGTATTCCTTTATCGAATTTATAATGAATATTTATTTCTTTCGGTTTCAATGGTTTGCATGATTCCTTCGTCAGAATATTGGTCAATTTAATAATGCTTTTGCGATTTGCTAGTAAACTGAACAATTTAAAGCAAGTTATAATCATAGGAAGTAATATGCAAAAGTTGTCGCAGGAATCGTCTGTATTATCCACGATAAGAATTATATTCACGAATTGCGACAGTACAAAACTATTTACTATCAGAATTATTAGTATCGTGTACATTCGATACATTATACGTTTATATATCGACGTCCAAGATTCCGGCTGCCAGCAACCACATATTGTTAGTACTTTAAAAGGAAATTCCAACACATTCATTTTGAAATTCTTCTCTTCAGCATTGTCCATAACGTGATAATAACAATAGACAATAATCGAATAAATTTAGCAATATCTCGTTTTTCCAGTGAACAACTATATGTTACGTATAACTGAGAACTTACTTTATTAAAAAACTATTTTGCTAGGTTTGGATAAAGAGAACAATGAAGATGATAAAAATTAAAATTAGTACGATATTATGGAAAAAATTTTTTATACACGAATAAAAAAGAAAGACATGGAATACAATTCATAGAACAACTGACCCCAAGATCTATAATTTTTGCTACTCTTCTTCAAGATAATCGCATTTTTTTCGCAGTCGATAATCTTTTTATTCATTTAGCAGCAATGTCCCTTGCAACATAGTATTCTCGTGAATCAATAATAAAGCAAAGTTTGCACGACAATTTTTGAGTGCATGTCTCCCCGTTAAAGACACAGATGGATATAAAAAAAAAGATATTTAAAAATTAAATAGTCTCTTATAATACACATTTCTGTATAAAATATTTATATAGGCAAATTATACTTCTGCAAAGAAAACATTTGATTTAACGCTATACACCGCAGTATTACATCATCTTTTTTACGTATTGACCCCAGTCGCTAAATTTCTAATAAAGACTTCAAAGTGCATGAATATTTATGATATCAATAATATCGACTGGGAGTAAGGCATATATATACAATACGATAAAAAAATTCTACAAAATATAAACTGTCATATTATTTGATTATTAATACTATACAAAAATATAAAAATAGAATATATTAAAATATATAATATACTTTTATATATAAAAAATACTATAAAACACGAAAAAAATACAAGTACGTATTCTTTCTGTTTATTCATTCGCTCTTTAAAAAGTTATTAAAGTCTATTATCAGTCTATTATAGCTTTTACTGCATTGTCATGAGTCGTTTGGGAGGGTACTTATTGTCAGCTTTCCTTTCAGAATAAACCTTCCAGGTACTGACCCTTCTTACTAATGTCAAAGTACACCCGCGCGCCTTTTGTGGGAGGATTGTATTATATATTATATAATTTTGTAATATAATACATAATTATATAATATGCATTTGTAATATATTTTATAATTGAAACATTATATATATACTTATATATCGTATTTTAACATATGTAAATGAATAAATGTACAAGTTAAAAATAAAAATAAAGATATTTGCGGATTACAATATTCGAGAACATTATAATAAATTTATATGAAAAATACTCTGTTTCATAAATTTCAAATTAATTATTTATTAAATAATAAATATTTAATAATTTGTAATAAATATTTAAGCTAAATATTTTCTGTCTTCTTGCATTTTAAATTAAAATGATAATCGATTGAAGGTCAGCATTGCACATATAAAGAGTGTCTAATGTTTATTTAAAAAAATAATAATTTATCTTATTTTGATCAAGAAAACTATTTGTTTAATTTATTAATTTATTAATTTAATTATCATTTTACACAAAATTTTCATATTTTGAGAAGAGAATTTCTTTTTTTGAATATATATTTGAGATTTTTTAATTGCAGTTTATTAAATAATATATAGTGTGAGGAAAAAGTAGTGCGCGAGTACTGCCCGCTTTGTAATATTCTAATAAGATAATAATGTGAATCTAACTTTTACTCTATCATTCCTTCGTTTGTTGAAGCAAGTTGTAAACCGAATATGACGTCTTAAGAACCTACAAAATAAATACAAGTATATATACATATATATATATATATATATATATATATAATCTTTTACATTTATGTAGTGATATGTTCGATATAATCACGTCAATGATAAATTATGACAAAAATATATAAAATATAACTATAATATTTTAAACTGGATTGGTTCTTATAATGTAATTAAATTGAATTAGATTAACTGGAGATTTTATTTTATCTTATATTATTAATGCAATTATTTTGAATATAATGAATGTTGCGAACTGATCTTTGCGAACTGATTAACATATTTTCATTAAAATACAAAATCAAGCTTATGCAAACTAAAAACTAGAATTTCGCTGCCAAAATCAGTTTCAATCACATATCTGATATTTTTATACTTACATTCACAAATGAATCAAGATCTACAGAGATAGTATAGGCACTGGTAATTTCAATAGGTATTAATGTACGCTCCATCATTATTATTAAAGATTTTTTCAAATTTTTGTCCAAAGTAAACCATTCTATTTCGAAAATGTTATCTATAAATTGGATGCTCTATTCAAATATGTAAGATATGAAAAAGTTACTTTTTTTTAAATGTTCTTACTTACATTTTTATAAAAGAACTTCTAAAATCTTAAAATTATATCTAGATATATTAACATATAAAAAAAATTATAATAATCCTTACAGTTAAAAAGATTAATTCTAAGAGAAATTAATATATCCAATTAGAAATAAATATTTATTGATTTTTTTTACATATCTTTTAATTTTTTATTTTATTTTAATTTCAAAAATTAACATAAAGCTTAAAAAATATAAAGATGTAAAAAAATAAGAGATAAAAAAATAAAAAAATTTTAATATTAAAATTGTTATGCTAATAATGAAAATTAAGCTTGCACCTTTAGTTTGACTTGGTTGCCATACCAACAATAGACGAAAATTTGTGTTAGCATGCAACTCATGAATAATGCTAATCGTATACATCCTGCATCCAATTTTGAGAGACTTATTTCATAAAGATTAAAGCATACCACTAACATACTTATTAGAAATTGAATAGTAATAACCATCCTAAAATTCGTATTAACAAGAAGAGCCAATCTGAAACGAAATTAATATATATATATATATTTATTTATTTATTTACATTTTATATATATCTAAAAAGAAAATTGTGAATCATATATAATGAGTTACAAGAACCAACCTAAAAATTTCACAATGTTGTTGCACGCAATTACGAAGACTATCTGAATGAAGGATGATTTCATTCAAACGATATGCCAAGATTTCATATTGACAGCAAATATGTGCCAATAATCCACAGATGAGACTGTCGCAAGCGACAGTTACTAGGGCACCCATGATAAAACCTATCAGTTGATGAATGTATAATAGACAATATAAGGTCATAGATGAATATTCGAACGGCACCCACGCTCTGTACGTTAACTTTCTTTCGCCAAAATTTGTCAATATAGATGTAATGATAATAATGGTGATCGTTACTGCACACATAACTGCATAATGAAGAGTGTTATTCCTACAAAAATAGTATGAACATATTTACTTAGTATTTACTTTTCTCCTCACTATTTTCTTATTTAGAAAATAGATAAAAACGATCTTAGAATATACAATAATTGCACATATAAATGTATATTGAATATAATAAATCTAATCAAATCGTGAGAGAAATTTCAATGAAATTAGAATAATATAAAGCTAAGATTAAATCTAAAAAAAATTAAATATACCCCAAAAATTTTTATGGAACTAATATGTATTAAAATGATTATTATTAATAATATCAAATATAGTTGTAATTATTGATTGTTAATACTTACTGCATGCCTTTATCAAATTTATAATAAATCTTTATTTCATTCGGTTTTAATGGTTTGCACGGTTCGTTTGTCAGAATATCGTTCAATTTAATAATGTTTCTGTAATTTGCCAATAGGCTGAACAATTTGTAACAAGCTATGGTCATAGGAAGTAGTATGCAAAAGTTATTGGAGAAATCGTCTGTATTGTCCACGATTAGAATTATATCCATGAATTGCGACAATACGAAACTATTTACTAATAAAATTACTAGGACTGTATACACTCGATATATTATACGTTTATATACGATTTCCAAGATTCTGGCTGCCAGCAACCGCATATTATTAGTACTTTAAAAGTAAGTTCCAGTATACGCATCTTGAATTTTCTTCCTTCGATCCATTACATGAGAATAACAACAGAAAATAGTCGAATATTGTGATGCTTTTTTAAATTTGCTTTTTCATATTTTTTATTGTAATTATTACCTGATCAATTGTTTAATCTGTCTTTATTAATTAATATATTGTTTCAATGTATCTCATTCTTAATGAATATTTAACTATATGTTATATATTAAAATAGGAAATATATTTTCACTTCATTGTATAAAGTATAAACTATTTATGCAACGTTTTAAATTAATTTTGACAAAGAGATTATTTAAAATTAATATAATTACAATAAAGAATAGTTCGAATATTATAATAAAAGTATTTTTATTTACCGATATAACAGAATAACACGCGCAATAAAATTCTTGCCACGACTGACGAAAGTCTATAACTCTGCCGTTCTTTTTCGATATGATGTATTTCTCAGTAAAATTCCTCTTTCAATTGATAATCTTATTATACATTCTGTAATAACGTTCTTTGCAACATAATATTCTCATGAATTTAAAATGCAGCGGATAGAGATGCAGAGTTCATATGATTTTTAAGCGCATGTCTCTTAAAGACGGAAGACAGAGGAAATAAAAGAGAAACAGTTGAACAGTCATTTATAATACATCTTTTTATGTATATTTCACATAGATAAATTATATTTTTCTCTGCAAGGAAATGTTTTATTTCTCGTTATACAGTAGTTTTATATATCACGTATTAAATCTTTCTCTCATATATATATATATATATATATATATACGTTGATTCTCGTTGGTATAATTTTTAAAGGCTCTGAAGTATGTATAACATCGATAATACTGACTTGAGTGGGGCATAGATATCCAGTATGACATAATAATTCTACAGGATACCACATCATTTGATTACTATTGTGAAACATAAATAGAAAATGTATTAAAATATATGTATTTGTGTGTGTAAAAAATAAAAGGTATATAAATATATAAAATATACTTATTTAGATTTTTTTTTATTAATTTAAAATTATGTGACGCATCAACGCACTAATTTTGTAATTGTCTTTTTATTTATATTATTGAATAACAACACAAATTTCGTATGAGAGAATAACAGCGTATTTTCAATCAGCATATATTCAACAAATAAAAAAAAATATAAGACGGAATCGTTAACATTGCACAGCTATCAAAAATTCATCTATGAAATATTGGAATAAACTCTTGTATACTTTTACAAAAAAATATTTAAATTAATTTCATATATCGCAATGTCGTATATGTGTGTATAAATTATATATACAAACACTAAAGAAAATTTTTAACAATTATGATTACATTTTCTGATGGGATAATTTAATATAATGAAAAATATAGCAATTTAGATAGTTTAATTTGATCTTTTATTTATTTAGTCATTGTTGTGTGTTATACGTGATTTATAACTCGCTGTTATTATATTTATGATATTAACAGCTGAATAAAATAATAATGTCGATATTATATAAACATAAGTCTATTTTTATTCTATTATTCTATTTATTGAAGCAAATTGTAAGCCAAATATAACGTTTTAAGTATCTATAATAAATATAGACGTAATCTCAATTTATATTTATACATTATATATTTGATGATTTAGCCAATGATAAAATATAGTAAAGACAAATATAAAATGTGATATTTTTGCGCAATATTTCAATCTTTATTTGCTTAGTATAATTAAATTTTAAATTTAAGGTTAATAGATTTTAATATATTTGATACAATTAATACAGTTATTTTGAATATAATAAATATTTTAAATATTTTACTTTGCTTAACCTTTTTTTAAAATTGTTTAACATATTTTATTTAAATATGAATCGTCAATCTTATGCAAAATCGACTCTAAAGTGCGTTGGCGAAATGAGTTTTAATCATACATCTAATATTTTTGTACTTACACCCATAAAAGAATCAAGATTCATAGAGATAGTGTAAGCGCTAGTGATTTCGATAGGTACTGCTGTACGCTTCATTATTAGTATTAATAACTTTTTTAAATTTTCGTCCATCTCAAACTATTTAATTTGAAAAATTTTATCGATGAATTGGCGACTCTACTTGAATATGTATAGAATATCGTCAAGTGAATTAATTCATTGTCATTTATTTTGTACACTGTAATTTTCTACTGTTTTACGCATTGAGAGTATCATTTGGGACCACCTTGACAATTATGTACGCTGGTTTTTTTTATTATTTTTTATTTATTATTCGTTTTATTTATGTTTGCGATATATCTTTTGACATATACATGTGTACGCTGGTTTTATTTATTCGTCTCATATGTATTTAATTTAGTTTATTTTATTTAGTTTCTGTCTTATATCATTTGACATATTATTTGACATATTTGAAATAATTTACTTTTTTCATGCATTGATACTGCTGTTTTTCGATAATCTTGACAACAATTGCGTGCGCTGTTTTTTAAGATTTTTAGTTATTATTGTTGTTTTTACTTTTTATCATTTGACACATACTTATTTTACTTTTTTCATCCGACATTTGTTTTTTGTATTCATACTTATTTTTACATAATTTTATAGTAAATGTTCAGATTAACTTACACCTCACGGATCGTTTTCATTTTTACATATATTATAGAGGGCACATTCCTAAGTAACACGCACTTTGAATTTTGTGGCGCTCTCTTCTGGTTTCAGAGATATGCGATTTTGAAGTATCATAATTTTCGCATTTATTTCTATGATCTTTTCACTATATCTTACTTGCGTGTTTATGTTTTTTTGTTTACATTTGCGTCACTGCCAGTATATTTTTGCTAAGAATTTCTTTTGTTTACATTTAGAGTTGTTTTTATGTTACTGCTAGTACGCTTCAGAATCGTACACTTGTTCAGTTTCGCTAGAAATTTCAAAAGAAATACAGCAATGAAGCTTTACGAATTTGTCTCCACGCATATACTTTTTAATGCGAAGTAAGGTTTCACATGGGTTTACAACTTTCCACTTTATATTTACGCATTGAAAAGTATATGCGTGGAGACAGTATGTTCCGCCCCCCTGCGGGGGGGCTCCACTATTAAAAAACTAGACACATACGTTTGCATTGAACCTTGCTTCGCGTGGAAAATGGAAAAATTCAAGGAGCTTCGTTTCCGGAAATGTAAACAAACACTTTTCCACGTCTGCTTTACACAAATACAACGTAAACAAACTTTATTTTTTCTTATTTTATAACAGAAAAAGCATTAAAACTGTGAAACTTTAAAATTGCATATCTCTGGAACCAGAAGAGAGCGCCACAAAATTCAAAGTGCGTGTTACTTAAGAATGTGCCCTCTATGATATATGTAAAAATGAAAACGATCCGTGAGGTGTAAGTTAATGTGAACATTTACCATTAATTGTGTCTTTGAACCGCTGAGGGCTGGTTGTGTCAAGTTAAACTATATTTTCCGTTAATCAATCAGTGCAATGAAGTCCGGTGGTTCTCTTACGTGTAAGTCAGTTTTGATATTGTGTGCCTGCGCGTTCTCTCACATCAGATCGTTTTAAAAAACCGCTCCGATTATTTACAGGCATTATCGGAAATGTATTGTTTCGGCATGCTTGTACGTTGATTGGATTTTTCAACTTGCGACCCACTAATCGAGTAGTTGGCCATCCCATCGACAACAGTGATGCGCTTGAACATTTCATGAAGATGTGAGAGATCTCCATTATGCGTTTTTGACATTTTGCGGCTGATCGTCTAAAAACTTACGATATAGTCTATCTTCCGTTTAATTTTAATTTCTAATTTGTTGCGCTGATGATGGCTAAAAGATTAGCCCAAACGTCCGCTCTACGTTTATTTATGTCACATTGAGTTATTATAATAAACTTTCATGCGCCTCTAATACTGCGCTGGGCTCTTACTGCCAATATATCCCATTCGTAATAGATTTTTAAATTGAGAGCCTTATTTGTATATTCAATTTTACACAATATAAGTTCTTTTAACGTAAATGAAATATTAATAAAATCAATGTAAAATAATATATAAATAAAACAAAAATATATATAATAATAAAATAATAATGCATATGTATCGTTAATATATATAATTTTTCTTTGTTTTTCTAATAACATTAATAACTATGTTTTTCTAATAATGTGAAATATAAATATTATTTATCGATATTAACTGCATCAAATATTTCTTGATGACTTCTTCTCCTTTTTGCAGATCTTTTCTAGGTTTGATTTTATGATCTGGATGGAGAATTGATTTTGTTTGTCCTTTACGCTGTCAATTCCGCATTTGTTGAAGTAAATTGTAAATAGAGTACGATGTCTTAAGTAACTAGAGTTAATATAAATATTCATATATTATATATATGTATGTGGCGCGCGTGTATTACATACATATATAAATATATGTAAAATTAATTTTATATATATATATATATATATATATATATATATATATATATAATTTTCTTAGACTTAATAAAATATTTCCGATTTATGTATTATAAATTCTTGCTAAAATGCAACGTTAATTTAAGCGTATATGACAGTAATTGGCAAAATTAAGTTTAATAATATATCAAATTTTTGATACTAACACCCATGAAAGATTCGAGATTCATGGGAATAATGTAGGCAATGGTAATCTGAAGAGGAAAAACTGCTCGCATCATTATTATTATTAGAGACTTCTTCATATTTTCGTCTAATGTCAGCCATTCCATATCGAAAATTTCATCGATCAATTGACGACTCTAATAAAATGTACAAAACATATTTATCGAGACATTGCTTGTACAGGAAACGAAAGATATTTTTATTATTAATACGTCATTATTAACATATTTTAACAATAATATTTTATCAGAATTTTACAACTGTGAAAAGAAATTCTATTAAATTAATTCAAGATATTTAAAAACGTAAATATTTATGATACTTTTGTGTTATTGTTATATATTGTACATCGCCAAAAAATAAAAACTTGAATATTTATATTTTGTATTATATTTATATGATTATAATAAGTAATATATACAGGACTATTTATAAAAAAAATTTAAATATATTAAAAATATTATATAAAAATGGAAGGCCTGTACCTTTAATTTTATTTCGTTTCCATACCAGCAGTAGAAAAAGATTTGTGTTAACATGCAAGTCATGTACAATATCAGTTCAATGCATTTGGCTCTTGCTGTTGTGTTACTTAAATTATAAAGGTTGAAGCATACCACCAACATACTTAGTGTAAATTGAATGATAAAAATTAGCCCAAATTTCGCATTCATAATAAAAACAAGTCTAAAAATTAACAATCTTGCCTTTATAAAAATTTATTTTGATTATATAAAACTGATACATTAAATATTGCTATATTAAAATAATTATCGTATATCTTTCTGTAGTAATATATGCTAATTATTTTATTTTAAGAAGATATTAAATAAAACACCAGAAAATTTGCGAAATTATTAAAACCAACCTGAAGATATGATAATGTTGATGTATGCAATCGCGAAAAATGTCTGAATAAAACATGATTTTTTTCAAACGATAAGCCAAAATCTCGATTTGACAGCAGATATGGACCAATAATCCACAGATGAGAGTATCGCAACCAATATTTAAGAAACCTGCGGCTAATAAACTTATCAATTGATGAATGTATATCAGGAAAAATAATGTCGTCGACGAATAATCAAACGGTAGCCATGCCCTGTACGTTAATTTTCTTTTTTGGAAATTTACAGATAAAGATGTCAACACTATAAATAAGGCTGTTACCGTTATAAGAAATGCATATCGTCGAGTATTAGTTCTGGAAAAAATTGCAGATAAGTATACATATGATAAACATGATTTCCCAATAATCTCAAAATGATCTTGAAATGAATCTTGAAATTTCATATATAAATTTTTTAATTTATATTATTATTTTATGAATTCACAACAATTTAACTTTGATGATCCTTTAATATATATTTTTGTTCGTCTGTTTTTCGAAGAAACACGAAGAAGAAGTAAAAAAAGAAATACATTAAAAATATTAGATTTATTTAAACCATAAACAATCTTATTTATCAATTTATAATTTACAACAATCTTAATTTTAATAAAAATCTAAGATTTGATCTTTGACAAACGCAATTCAAAGAAATTTTATAATATTATAATTTATAAGTAATGACAGACTAGCACATTACGATAATTATTATTTGCTAATACTTACTGTATGCTTTTATCAAATTTATAATGAATCTTTATTTCATTGATGTCAATGGTCTGCATGGTTTTTCCATCAGTATATTAATCAGCGTAATAATGCTTTTGCGATTTAAAAGTAAAATGAACAATTTAGAACAAGTAACAACCATAGAAACAAATACAAAAAAATTATCAGAAAAATCATCGGCATTATCCACAACCAGAATTATGTCCATTAATTGCGATAACATAAATGTATTTAGTAACACAATCATTATGCTTGAATATATATAATACATTATGCGTTTATATAGCGACGTCCAAGAATCCGGTCGCCAGCATCCAAATATGGTTAGAAGTTTAAAAGTAAATTCAAAGATACGCATTTTTTAAGAGATTATGTTTCTCGATATCGTTTTGTGAAGCACACAGCACGTGTCACGAAAATTGGAAACTTCTTGTAAGTTTTTTAATTAAATTGAAATAGCATCAATTATACATATTTAGAAAAATTGTGTTTCTACTTTTATTTTTCTATATATTACATTTATTAAAACATTTTTTTGTTATATAATTTAATTAGATTATAATTAAGGAATGCTTCACGGGATGATAATCGATAAGCACAATACGTAACAAAATCTTTAGGGAGACTGACGAGTATCCGCAGTCTATAGCTTTGCGGATCGAATTTATTAGATGTAGATATTCTTGACCACAATCCCGCCCACTTTGGCTGGTAATTTTATTATTCATTTTGCAACCTATTCCTCGCGGTGTAGTCGTCGCGAAATAATTTTTTCATGAATCGAGTATGCAACACAGTAGCAAAATTTACATAGCGTAATTATATCTTTAACGATATCTTCTGGAATCGGAACAGAAAAATATAAAGCAAAACCGTTAAATATTGAATAATCAGCTCTATAATCTATCTTCATAAAATATTGATACAGACAAATTATACTTCTATAATACTTAATTTCTACATAATGCAACTTTTATTTTGCGTCACTCATTCATTTGTTGCAGTAAGTTATAAGCCGAATATGATGTTTTAAGTACCTACAATAAATTAAGAAAGTTAATTCTAGTTTAAACATATGCATTGATATATTGATATCTATTGCCCCTAATGACGTGCGAAGACATGTGAAATTTGCAATATATTAATTTTATATTGATATAATGTAAGTACATTTAAATTAACTGGATCTAATTAAATTTGATATATAGTCCAATTATATTAGATGTAATCAATGTTGCATTTGTTTTTAATTATTTTAACACATTTTATTAAAATATAATATCAATCTTATATATGCACAAATTTAAAATTAAAATTACGTTGGCAAAATCTGTATCGGACATACATTCAATATTTTATACTTACACTTACAAATGAATCAAGATCCATAGAGATAATGTAGGCGCTGGTAATTTCAATAGGCACTATTGTACGTGCCATCATTATTATTAAACATCTTTTCAAATTTTTGTCCATAGTCAACCATTCCATCTCGAAAATTTTATCGACAAATTGAAGACTCTATTCGATATGCAAAATATATTATTCATAAATGTTTTTGCTTATATTTTTGTAAAGAAAAGTTACACCTCTGAAATCTTTTAATTGCTCACACACATGTTACCAATAAATCTTATAATTAGAAAAACAAATTCTAAAAAGAGATTGATATATTGAATTAAAATTATTACATAATAAAAATCGACTTTTTTTGTATTTTATTCTAATCTGATAAACTGACACGAAGTACATCTAAAAATTTATTTGTCTATATTATTGCACGATATAAATATTAAAATACATACAAACATACACATAAAGATATAAGAAAAATGAGTTACAAAAAAGTTTCAGTATGTGTTCAAATATTAATAAAGTAATAAAAATTAAGCACCTTTAATTTGACTTCGTTGCCGTACCAACAGTAAACGAAAACCTCTACTAGCATGCAACTCATGAATAATACTAGTCGAATACACCGTCCATCTAACTTCGATAGAGTTATTTGATAGAGATTGAAACATATCTCAAACATACTCATCAAAAATTGAATAGTAATAATTATTCTGAACTTTGCATTTACAAGAAAAGCAAGTCTGAAAAAATTAATAATGATTTCTATACAGCTAGCTATGTGAAAAAAAAAAGATATATTTTATTTATTTTGATAATATATTTCAAAAATATATATTTAATATAAAAATTTAATAGAGATTTAAATATATATTACACATATTTAAATATACATATATTTAAATCTTTCTTTATACTTATTTTATAATTAGTAATTAAGAGAAAATTAAATATTTATTATTTAATTAATTAATTAATTTTAATTTAAAAAGACGCAGAAATTTATCAACTTTATTATATCAAAATATTTAATATAAAAGATCGGTAATAAAACATCGTTAAATGTATTGTGTTCTAAATATTAGGTTGAACAAAAAGTATTACATTTATTCATAGAACAAATAAAAAATTAACGGACCAACCTAAAAATTCTACAATGTTGTTGCACGCAATTGCGAAGATCACCTGAATAAAGCATGATTCTGTTTAAACGATACGTCAAGATTTCAAACTGACTGCAAATGTGTACCATCATTCCACAGATGAGACCGTCGCAAGCGGCGTTCAGCAAAGCACCCACAATCAAACCTATCAGTTGATGAATGTATAACAGACAATATAAGGTCATAGATGAATATTCAAATGGCACCCAGGCTCTGAACGTCAATTTTCTTTCGCCAAAATTCGTCATCAAGGATGTAAACGTAATACTAATCCACGTTATCAAGCACATAGCTGCATAGTGAAAAGTGTTAAGCTGTAAAATAACTATAAATGTATTTACTTTTTCTCGCACTATATATATAATTTTTTGTTTAGGAATATAAGAAACAACCTTTTACTTATATTAATATTTGCATAAAAATATTGAATAAAATAAAAATTTGATTAAGAAAAATTTTACCTAAAATAATAAATATAAAGCTAAAAATAAATTGACTTTTAATAAATTTAGAGAACTTGCAGAAAATGTAATTGAACTGTACCTTAACGTATTTTAAAAATAATAATTTTTTAATGAGATTAATATGTAATAGTAGTATTTTTTAATTATTATTTGCTAATTACTTGCTACTTACTGTATTCCTTTATCGAATTTATAATGAATATTTATTTCTTTCGGTTTCAATGGTTTGCATGGTTCCTTCGTCAGAATATTGATCAATTTAATAATGCTTTTGCGATTTGCTAATAAACTGAACAATTTAAAGCAAGTTATAATCATAGGAAGTAATATGCAAAAGTTGTCGCAGAAATCGTCTGTATTATCCACGATAAGAATTATATCCACGAATTGCGACAGTACAAAACTATTTACTATCAGAATTATTAGTATCGTGTACATTCGATACATTATACGTTTATATATCGACGTCCAAGATTCCGGCTGCCAGCAACCACATATTGTTAGTACTTTAAAAGGAAATTCCAACACATTCATTTTGAAATTCTTCTCTTCAGCATTGTCCATGACGTGATAATAACAATAGACAATAATCGAATAAATTTAGCAATATCTCGCTTTTCCAGCGAACAACTATATGTTACGTATAACTGAGAACTTACTTTATTAAAAAACTATTTTGCTAGGTTTGGATAAATGAGCAATGGAGATGATTAAAATTAAAATTGGTACGATATTATGGAAAAATTTTTTTATACGCAGATATGAAAGAAAGACATGGAATACGATTCATAGAACAACTGACTCAAAGGTCTATAATTTCTGCTACTCTTCTTCAAGATAATGGCATTTTTTTCGCAGTTAATAATCTTTTTATTCATTTAGCAGCAATGTCCCTTGCAACATAGTATTCTCGTGAATCAATAATGAAGCAAAGTTTGCACGACAATTTTTGAGTGCATGTTTCCCCGTTAGAGACACACAGACGGATATAAAAAGAAGATATTTAAAAAATAAATAGTCTCTTATAATACACATTTCTGTATAAAATATTCATATAGGCGAATTATACTTCTGCAAAGAAAACATTTGATTTAACGCTATACACCGCAGTATTACATCAATCTTTTTTTACGTATTGACCCCAGTCGCTAAATTTCTAATAAAGACTTCACAGTGCATGAATATTTATGATATCAATAATATCGACTGGGAGTAAGGCATATATATACAATACGATAAAAAAATTCTACAAAATATAAACTGTCATATTATTTGATTATTGATACTATACAAAAATATAAAAATAGAATATATTAAAATATATAATATACTTTTATATATAAAAAATACTATAAAACACGAAAGAAATACAAGTACGTACTCTCTGTGTTTATTCATTTGCTCTTTAAAAAGTTATTAAAGTATATTATCAGTCTATTATAGCTTTTACTGCATTGTCATGAGTCGTTTGGGAGGGTACTTATTGTCAGCTTTCCCTTCAGAATAAACCTTTCAGGTACTGACCCTTTTCACTAACGTCAAAATATACTCGCGCGCCTTTTGTGGGAGGATTGTATTACATATTATATAATTTTGTAATATAATACATAATTATATAATATGCATTTGTAATATATTTTATAATTGAAATATTATATATATACTTATATAACGCATTTTAACATATGTAAATGAATAAATGTACAAATTAAAAATAAAAATAAAAATGTTTGCGGATTACAATATTCGAGAATATTATAATAAATTTATATGAAAAATACTCTGCTTCATAAATTTCAAATTAATTATTTATTAAATAATAAATATTTAATAATTTGTAATATATATTTAAGCTAAATATTTTCTGTCTTCTTGCATTTTAAATTAAAATGATAATCGCTTGAAGGTCAACATTGCACATATAAAGAGTCTCTAACGTTTACTTAAAAAAAAAAAAAATTTATCTTATTTTGATCAAGAGAAACTATTTGTTTAATTTATTAATTTATTAATTTATTTATCATTTTACGCAAAATTTTTATATTTCGAGAAGAGAATTTCTTTTTTTGAATATATGTTTGAGATTTTCTAATTGCAGTTTATTAAATAATATATAGTGTGAGGAAAAAATGGTGCGCGTGTAGTGCACGCTTTGTAATATTCTAATAAGATAATAATGTGAATCTAATCTTTTACTCTATTATTCCTTCATTTGTTGAAGCAAGTTGTAAGCTGAATATGATGTCTTAAGAACCTACAAAATAAATACAAGCATAATCTTTTATATTTATGCATTGATATGTTCGATATAATCACGTCAATGATAAAGTATGACAAAAATATATAAAATATAATAACTTTATAATATTTTAATCTTGATTGGTTATTATAATATAATTAAATTAAATTAGATTAACTGGAGATTTTATTATATTTTATACTATTAATGCAATTATTTGAATATAATGAATGCATCTTTGCGAACTGATTAACATATTTTCATTAAAATACAAAGTCAAGCTTATGCAAACTAAAAACTAGAATTCCGCTGCCAAAATCAGTTTCAATCACATATCTGATATTTTTATACTTACATTCACAAATGAATCAAGATCTACAGAGATAGTATAGGCACTGGTAATTTCAATAGGTATTAATGTACGCTCCATCATTATTATTAAAGATTTTTTCAAATTTTTGTCCAAAGTAAACCATTCTATTTCGAAAATGTTATCTATAAATTGGATGCTCTATTCAAATATGTAAGATATGAAAAAGTTACTTTTTTTAAATGTTCTTACTTACATTTTTATAAAAGAACTTCTAAAATCTTAAAATTATATCTAGATATATTAACATATAAAAAAAATTATAATAATCCTTACAGTTAAAAAGATTAATTCTAAGAGAGATTAATATATCCAATTAAAAATAAATATTTACTGATTTTTTACGTATCTTTTAATTTTTTATTGTATTTTAATTTCAAAAACTAATATAAAACTTAAAAATTTATTTATTTCATTTACACCATATATTAATAAATATAAAGATATAAAAAAATAAGAGTTAAAAAATTAAAAAGTTTTAATATTAAAATTGTTATGCTAATGAAAATTAAATTTGCACCTTTAGTTTGACTTGGTTGCCATACCAACAATAGACAAAAATTTGTGTTAGCATACAACCCATGAATAATGCTAATCGTATACATCTTGCATCCAATTTGAGAGACTTATTACGTAAAGATTGAAGCATACCACAAACATACTCATTAGAAATTGAATAGTAATAACCATCCTAAAATTTGCATTAACAAGAAAAGCCAATCTGAAACAATCGGAAATTGAAAAATTAATAATAAGCAATATCTATAACGATGCGGAATAAAAATAAAAAATATATATTATATTTTTTATTATACATAATATATAACTAAAAAAATTAAATTTTTTATATAATTTTTGTTTCATTTAAAAAATAATCATAACAATTTCAATAAAAAATATAATGTTTTATATTAAATAAATAAATAATGAAAATTATACAAAACCCAAAAATAAAACGAATTTTTATTATTCATCAAAAAATAAAGAATAAAAATAAACATATGTTATTTTCTAAATATATATATATTTAATTATTTATTTATTTACTTACATGTATTTTATACATATCTGTAAAGAAAATTGTGAATCATATAATAAATTATAAGAACCAACCTACAAATTTTACAATGTTGTTGCACGCAATTACGGAGAGTATCTGAATGAAGAGTAATTCTCCTCAAACGATATGCCAAGATTTCATATTGACAGCAAATATGTGCCAATAATCCACAGATGAGACTGTCGCAAGCGACGTTTACTAAAGCACCCATGACCAAACCTATCAGTTGATGAATGTATAACAGGCAAAATAAAGTCATAGATGAATATTCGAACGGCATCCACGCTCTGTACGTTAATTTTCTCTCGCCAAAATTTGTCAATAAAGATGTAAGGGCAATAATGGCGCACGTTACCATACACATAGCTGCATAATGGAAAGTATTAATCCTATAAAAATAGTATAAAAATATTTACTTAGTATTTATTTTATTCCTCATTATTTTCTTGTTTAGAAAATAGGTAAAAACGATCTCAGAATATATAATAATTGCACATATAAATATATATTAAACATAATAAATCTAATCAAATCGTGAAAGAAATTTTAATAAAATTAAAATAATATAAAGCTAAGATTAAATTTAAAAAAAGTTAAATATATCCAAAAAATTGTTACAAGACTAATACGTGTTAAAATGATTATTATTAATAATATCAAATATAGATGTAATTATTGATTGTTAATACTTACTGCATGCCTTTATCAAATTTATAATAAATCTTTATTTCATTCGGTTTTAATGGTTTGCACGGTTCCTTCGTCAAAGTATCGGTTAATTTAATAATGTTTTGTGACTTGTTAATAGGCTGAATAATTTGTAACAAGCTATGATCATAGGAAGTAGTACGCAAAAGTTATCGCAGAAATCGTCTGTATTATCCGCGATTAGAATTATATCCATGAATTGCGACAGTACGAAACTATTCACTAATAAAATTACTAGAACTGTATACACTCGATATATTATACGTTTATATAACGATGTCCAAGATTCCGGCTGCCAGCAACCGCATATTGTTAGCACTTTAAAAGTAAGTTCCAGTATACGCATCTTGAATATTCTTCCTTTGATCCATTATGAGAATAACAACAGAAAATATGGATATCGTAATGCTTTTTAAAATTTGCTTTTTCTATATTTTTTATTGTGATTCTTATCTGATGAATTACGTGTAATCTGCCTTTATTAATTAATATATTGTTTCAATATATCTCACTCTTAATGAATACTTAACTATATGTTGTATATTATAACAAGAAATATATTTTCACTTAATTGTATAAAGTATACACTATTTATGCGGCGCTTTAAATTAATTTTTAACAAAGAGATCAATTAAAATTAATATAATTACAATAAAAAATAGTTCGAATATTATAATAAAATTCTTTTTATATACCGATGTAAAAGAATAATTTTATACGCGCAATACAATTCTTGCAGCGACTGACGAAGGTCTATAACTCTACCGTTCTTTTTCGATATGATGGCATTTCTCAGTAAAATTTCTCTTTCGATTGATAATCTTATTATCCATTCTGTAATAACGTTCTTTGCAACATAATATTCTCATGAATTTAAAATGCAGCGGATAGAGATACAGAGTTCATATGATTTCTAAGCGCATGTCTCTTAAAGATGGAAGACAGAGGAAATAAAAAGGGGAACAATTGAACAATCATTTATAATACATTTTTTTATATATATTTCACGTAGATAATTTATATTTTTCTCTGCAAGGAATTTTTTTATTTCTCGCTATATGGTAATTTTATGTATTACATATTAAATTTTTCTTTCATATATATACGTTGATTCCCATCGGTATAATTTTCAATGAAATGCTCTGGGTATAACATCGACAATATTAACTTGAGTGAGGCATAGATATGCAGTATGATAAAATAATTCTACGGGATACCACATCATTTGATTACTATCGTAAAACGTAAATAGAAAATGTATTAAAATATATGTGTTTGTGTGTGTAAAAAATAAACGGTATATAACTATATAAAATATACTTATTTAGATTTTTTGTATTAATTTAGAATTATGTGACGCATCAACGCACTAATTTTGTAATTGTTTTTCTATTTATATTATCGAATAACAACACAAATTTCGGACGAGAGAATAACAGCGTATTTTCAATCAGCATATATTGAACAAATAAAAAAATATAAGACGAAATCGTTAACATTGCACAGCTATCAAAAATTCATCTATGAGATATTGAAATAAGTTCTTGTATACTTCTACAAAAAAATATTTAAATTAATTTCATATATCGCAATGTCGTATATGTGTGTATAAATTATATATACAAACACTAAAGAAAATTTTAACAATTATGGTTACATTTTTAATGGGATAATTTAATGTAATGAAAAATATAACAATTTAGAGAGTTTAATTTGATTTTTTATTTATTTAATCATTTTCGTGTGTTATACGTAATTTATAACTAGTTATATTTATGAGATATTAACAGCTGAATAAAACAATATCGCGGTATTATATAAACACAAGTCTATTTTTATTCTATTATTCCATTTGTTGAAGCAAATTATAAGCTGAATATGACGTTTTAAGTATCTACAACAAATATAGACGTAATCTCAATTTATATTTATACATTGATATATTTGATGATTTAACCAATGATAAAATATGGTAAAGACAAATATGAAATGTGATATTTTTACGCAATATTTCAATCTTTATTCGCTTAGTATAATTAAATTTTAAATTTAAATTAAATAGATTTTATTATATTTGATACAATATTTTACTTTGCTTAACCTTTTTTCCAAATTGTTTAACATATTTTATTTAAATATGAATCGTCAATCGTATGCGAAATCGACTCTAAAGTGCGTTGGCAAAATCAGTTTTAATCATCTAATATTTTTGTACTTACACCCATAAAAGAATCAAGATTCATAGAAATAGTGTAAGCGCTGGTGATTTCGATAGGTGTTGCTGTACGCTTCATTATTAGTATTAATGATTTTTTTAAATTTTCGTCCATCTCAAACCATTCAATTTGAAAAATTTTATCGATGAATTGACGACTCTGCTTGAATATGTATAGAATATCTTGCTTATAAATATTTATTTATATAAATATATATATATATATATATATATTATATATATATATTTGTAAAAAGTGTATATATATATATATATATATATATATATATATATGTCTGTTATTTTATAAAGAAAAGATGTATAACATATATAACCAGTTATAACCAGTCTTATAAATCAGTTGAAAAAATAAAGAAAAATCAAAATAGCGATCTAATACGAATATAAATATCGATATTTTTGCAATCATTCTAATTTAAAAAGTATAGAAAAACTTAAATATTTATTTTTTATATTTATATTTAATATATTAACATAAATATAAATATAAATTAATATAGATATATATTAAGCGCTTGAACCTTTAATTTGACTTCGTTGCCGTACCAGCAATAGACGAAAATTTGTGTCAGCATGCAACACATAAGCATTGCTAATCGAATATATCTTGCACTTATTCTCAATTGCGTTAATTGATAGAGATTGAAGCATACCACTAACATACTCATTAGAAGTTGAATAGTAATAACCATTCTAAACGTCGCATTTACAATAAAAGCTAATCTGAAGAAAAAAGATTGATAATAAATAATTTTTCTATCTATGAGATAAAGAAGTAAATTGAATGTATGTCTCTCTCTCTCTCTCTTTCTCTGTTGTTATAAATCCTCGATATGTACATATATGTGTATATGTGTGTATATATAACAAATTATATTAAACTAAAATTAATTATTATATATTATTTTCTACATGTCTTGACATACCATATTCATACTCTAAATGAAATATTGTCATGTTTATAAAATGTATTACAAACATTGTATTCTGCTAACCTGAAAATATTGCAATGTTGTCGCACGCAATTACGAAGAGTGTCTGAATAAAGCATGATTTTTCTCAAGCGATACGCCAAGATTTCAAATTGACAGCAGATGTGCACTAATAATCCGCAAATGAGACCGTCGCAAGCAACGTTCAACAGAGCAGCCATATTTAAACATATCAATTGATGAGCGTATAACATGCAAAATACGGTTGTAGATGAATATTCGAACGGCACCCACGCTCTGTACGTTAATTTTCTTTCACCGAAATCCGTCAACAAAGATATGAACGTAATAGTGGCGCATGCCGATAAGCCCAGAGTTGCATAATGGAAAGTGTTAAGTCTGCAAAACAACTGCACATTTATGTTTCTCCGTACTTTTTTTTCGAAGAATGCAACAATTTAATATAGTATCTTAGCATATATAATATTTTCACAAAATTGAGAAAAAGATATTAAATTTCATTAAACTAACAAGAGAGAAAATTTTATTAAAATAAAATAAAGAAAAAAGGCTAGCAAATATAAATATAAAAATTGACAACTAAAATTCAGAGAATTTTTATAGCTCGTAATATGTTATGCCGATTATTTTTAGCGAACAGTCAATATGTATTTGTAGTAATTATTGTTTGCTAATAGTACTTACTGTATGCCTTATCGAATTTATAGTGAATTTTTATTTCATTTGGTCTCGACGGTCTGCATGGTTCCTTTGTCAAAATGTCAGTCAGTTTGACAATGCTTTTATGATTTACCAATAAACTAAGCATTTTATAACAAGAAATAAACATAGGTAGCATTATGCAAAAATTATCAGAAATATCGTCGGTATTGTCTGCGATAAGAATTATATCCATAAATTGCGACAGTGCGAAACTATTTACTAACAAAATTACTAAAACTGTGTAAACTCGATATATTATGCGCTTATATATCGACGTCCACGATTCCGGTCTCCAACAACCACATATTGTTAACACTTTAAAAGTGAATTCCAGCACTTGCATCATGAAATTTTTCGTAAAATAATCAATTGTACTCTGTGTAGTGTGTTATTATTAATTGTATTAAATGCAACAATATAATCCACTTGCAAAAATACAATCAGTAAACTGATTGTCTACATGTGTGTTACACATATTATATTAATAAAGATTATTTCATACTTTTATATTAAGTTTTTTATATTTTATATTTTATATTTTTAATTAATTATAAACTATGTATGAGATAATATATACAGTACATGTATATATATATAAATTTTATTAAAAGGATATTAATTGAACAATAATTAAATAAAAGAATAATATGAATAATATTATAATCAAAATCCTTGATACGCGGATTTAAAAAAGAATAACGCGCAACACAACTCTTACATAAACCGACTGACGAAAGTTTATAACTTCGCTGCTCTTTTTCCCTCAGGGAATATTTTCGTTCAGCTTTCCCCTTATAATTAATAGTTCAATATTCATTTTGCAAGAATGTCTTTTGCATAGTATTCCCATGAATCAAAAATGCAGCGTACAGCGCAATGTTCCGATGACAGTTTCTGAGCGCATGTCCTTGAAGGCGGAGCGCGGAGAGAATAAAAGAGGAAACGTTTGAATATAAACAGGCACTTATGTAAGCCATTTTAATAATCATATAGGTAAAATATATTCTCTCTTTTAAAGGGAACATTTTATTACAGTTTTATGCCACATTGTATTAAAATCTTTCTTTCTCGTATGTTGATTCCTACAATTTCTATTAAAATAATTCAAAATGCATGGTATAATCAATAATATTTATGATTGTAAGTTAGGCCTATACAACATGATAAAATAATTTTGCAAAATATTAACCACTCTAGTAGACTATTCGATTACTATCATAACATATAACTACCATAACACATAAATAAGAATGTGTATAATAAAGTATATAAAATATAATAAAAAAAAGAATAAGAGAAGAAAGAGAGATCTAAAGAAATATATTTAATTCCCTTTTATCTATCAAACTACATTGATACAAGGATTATTGTTAATTGTAACATTTCATTATCTCTAAGAGGGATATACTAAAAATTTAATGCTATTTAAATGTAAACAATATACGACCAAATTTAAATTTATATAGTTATCTGATACATTGTGTCATTCCTATATTGCTGCAATATGTTGTAAGCTGAATATGAGGTTTTAAGCAACTGCAATAAACAAATATTACATATGTACTATAAATGAATAAATATAATAAGATTTATTGAACAATTAAAAAAAACAATAAAGGCTTTATATATATTAATCTATAAAATTTTTAATATGTAATGCAATTTTTTGATTACATATATTTATTGTCCAAAAAAATTTGTTTTACTTTCTTTAGATTTATATACACATTAAATATTAAATATAAATGTTATTAAACTCGCTCATTAATCTCGTGCGATAATAAGAAACATTTGATACTAACACCTACGAAAGAGTCAAGATTCATAGAGATGATGTACGCGCTGGTGATTCGATTGGCACTATACTACGTCTCATAATCAATACTAAAGCTTTCTTTACATTCTGGTCCAACATATACCATTCCATTTCAAAAATATTATCGATGAGTTGTCGACTCTATATTTATTACGACATTATATTATATTCTTTTTATTCACACATTATTATCGTATATTACTTTAGTATATAAATAATATTAAAATATGTAAAGATATCAATTTAATAATTATGCAAATCAAACTATTAATTTATTTATTGCAATTATTATAACTTATTTTTTTTATGTGATTATTTTCGCAACCCCGTACTTTAGCTTACTTCATTTCCATACCAGCAATAAAAAAAGATTTGCGTCAGCATACTACACATGTACAACGCTAATTGAATGTACTTTCCTTCGATGTGGTTGTTCTAGTTAATTGATATAAATTAAAGCACACCACCATGTGCTCACTATAAACTGAATAGTAATAGTGAATCTGAACTTCTCGTTGACCATAAAAGCAAGTCTGTAATTAAACGCAATCATTTTTTTAGTATCTACAAGTCGAGAGATAGCACTTGCATTGATATTTTTATCAACGCAACAATATATATAAATATTAATTATATTATATTAATTATATTATATATAAATATATAAATATATAAATTAAATTAATATAAATATGTTAATAAATTATTTTATATAAATATATAAATATATACGAACTCGAAAATACGATTATGTTGCAGGATACAATCACGCAGAATATCAGGCTCGCGTGCTATCCTTTTCAAGCGAGATTCTAATATCTTGATCTGACAGCAAATGTGCACCAATAATCCACAAATAAGACCGTCGCAAGCGACGTGAAGGACAGATCCGACTATCAAACTTATCAACTGGTGAACATACGTAATATGATATAAAAATGGTAATGAATAATCGTATGGCAACCAGGCTCTGAATGTCAGCGTCCGTTTCCTGAAGTCCGTAAACAATGACGTTAACGTGATGCATACCAAGTCGTCTCAACCAAGATAGCTAATGTATCGTGTTCGCCCTGAAAAATAACTGTAGACATTGTTGCGTGTCATTTGTTATCAGTGTTTTGCTTACATATTGATTTGCTATTTTTTAACATATAAATTTATTAATAAAATTATAACACGTGATATTTGCTCCATATATTGTAGAGAGATGTAAAAAAGGCTAGCAGCAACATTATTTGGAAATATTTAAATCGCGATTCTTACGATTTAAAGTCCTGTCATATACGTTTTTGGATACTGGATATTAATTTTAATATAACGTTTATTATAAAAATTTTTATTTGCAGGATACTTACTGCACACCCTTATCAAATCTGTGATATATTTCCATTTCACTTGGTTCCAATGGTCTACAGGGGTTTTCCGTGAGAATATTGGTTAATATTGCGATACTTTTGCGATTCACCAACATACTAAGCATTTTACAGCAAGAGACAATCATCGCAAGTAACATGTAAAAATTATCGGTGAAGTCATCGGGATTATCAACGGTAAGAATAATATCCAATAATTGTGATAAAGTGAATGTATTTATTAACACAAGTATGAAAACTGTATGCATATGATATATTACGCGTTTACATGACGACGCCCAAGAATCCGGTCGCCAGCAACCGCAAATAATTAAGAATTTAAAAGTGGAATCTAATATGTGCATGTTTTGAACTTTATATCTTTCGATATTTCATTTCCACAGATAACACGAAAATTAAATAAATATAGAAATGTATATAAAGATTCTCTAGTCATATATATATATTATATTCTTTTCTAATTTTTTTTTT
>WHNR01000229.1:0-69812 GCA_009859135.1 Formica selysi
CCTTGATGTGTTATGAAAATTTTCGGCAAATCTCGCTTACAGGCACGTAACTAAGTCGTTCCGAACGAAGGAAACTTGCGTACATAGCGATCTTAGCTCTGTGTGCCGAGAAACGTTGTTCCTGAATTTCCTTGAAGTGTTATGAAAACTTTCGGTATATCTCACTTACAGGTACGTAACTAAGGTCGTTCCGAACGAAGGAAACTTGCGTACATAGCGATCTTAGCTCTGTGTGCCGAGAAGCGTTTTTCCTCAATTTCCTTGATGTGTTATGAAAATTTTTGGCAAATCTCGCTTACAGGCACGTAACTAAGTCGTTCCGAACGAAGGAAACTTGCGTACATAGCGATCTTAGCTCTGTGTGCCGAGAAGCGTTGTTCCTCTATTTCCTTGATGTGTTATGAAAATTTTCGGCAAATCTCGCTTACAGGCACGTAACTAAGTCGTTCCGAACGAAGGAAACTTGCGTACATAGCGATCTTAGCTCTGTGTGCCGAGAAGCGTTGTTCCTCAATTTCCTTGATGTGTTATGAAAATTTTCGGCAAATCTCGCTTACAGGCACGTAACTAAGTCGTTCCGAACGAAGGAAACTTGCGTACATAGCGATCTTAGCTCTGTGAGCCGAGAAGCGTTGTTCCTCAATTCCTTGATGTGTTATGAAAATTTTCGGCAAATCTCGCTTACAGGCACGTAACTAAGTCGTTCCGAACGAAGGAAACTTGCGTACATTCCATCTTAGCTTTGTAAGCCGAGAAGCGTTGTTCCTCAATTTCCTTGATGTGTTATGAAAACTTTCGGTATATCTCACTTACAGGTACGTAACTAAGTCGTTCCAAACGAGGAACTTGCGTACATAGCGATCTTAGCTCTGTGAGCCGAGAAGCGTTGTTCCTAATTTCCTTGAAGTGTTATGAAAACTTTCGGTATATCTCACTTACTGGTACGTAACTAAGTCGTTCCAAACGAGGAAACTTGCGTACATAGCGATCTTAGCTCTGTGTGCCGAGAAGCTTTGTTCCTCAATTTCCTTGATGTGTTATGAAAATTTTCGGCAAATCTCGGTTACAGGCACGTAACTAAGTCGTTCCGAACGAAGGAAACTTGCGTATATAGCGATCTTAGCTCTGTGAGCCGAGAAGCGTTGTTCCTCAATTCCTTGATGTGTTATGAAAATTTTCGGCAAATCTCGCTTACAGGCACGTAACTATGTCGTTCAGAATGAAGGAAACTTGCTTACACTTCCATCTTAGCTTTGTAGCCGAAAAGCGTTGTTCCTCAATTTTTGATGTGTTATGAAAACTTTCGGTATATCTCACTTACAGGTACGTAACTAAGTCGTTCCGAACGAAGAAACTTGCGTACATAGCGATCTTAGCTCTGTGTGCCGAGAAGCGTTGTTCTCAATTTCCTTGATGTGTTATGAAAATTTTCGGCAAATCTCGCTTACAGGCACGTAACTAAGTCGTTCCGAACGAAGGAAACATGCGTACACTTCCATCTTAGCTTTGTAAGACGAAAGCGTTGTTCCTCAATTTCTTGATATGTTATGAAAACTTTCGGCATATCTCACTTACAGATACGTAACTAAGTCGTTCCGAACGAAGGAAACTTGTGTAAATAGCGATCTTAGCTCTGTGTGCCGAAAGCGTTGTTTCTCAATTTCCTTGATGTGTTATGAAAATTTTCGGCAAATCTCGCTTACAGGCATGTAACTAAGTCGTTCCGAACGAAGGAAACTTGCGTACACTTCCATCTTAGCTTTGTAAGACGAAAGCGTTGTTCCTCAATTTTCTTGATATGTTATGAAAACTTTCGGCATATCTCACTTACAGGTACGTAACTAAGTCGTTCCGAACGAAGGAAACTTGCGTACATAGCGATCTTAGCTCTGTGTGCCGAGAAGCGTTGTTCCTCAATTTCCTTGATGTGTTATGAAAATTTTCGGCAAATCTCGTTACAGGCACGTAACTAAGTCGTTCCGAACGAAGGAAACTTGCGTACATAGCGATCTTAGCTCTGTGAGCCGAGAAGCGTTGTTCCTCAATTTCCTTGATGTGTTATGAAAATTTTCGGCAAATCTCGCTTACAGGCACGTAACTAAGTTGTTCCGAACGAAGGAAACTTGCGTACATAGCGATCTTAGCTCTGTGTGCCGAGAAGCGTTGTTCCTCAATTTCCTTGAGTGTTATGAAAACTTTCGGTATATCTCACTTACAGGTACGTAACTAGTCGTTCCGAACGAAGGAAACTTGCGTACATAGCGATCTTAGCTCTGTGTGCCGAGAAGCGTTGTTCCTCAATTTCCTTGATGTGTTATGAAAACTTTCGGTATATCTCACTTACAGGTACGTAACTAAGTCGTTCCGAACGAAGGAAACTTGCGTACATAGCGATCTTAGCTCTGTGTGCCGAGAAGCGTTGTTCCTCATTTCCTTGATGTGTTATGAAAACTTTCGGTATATCTCACTTACTGTACGTAACTAAATCGTTCCAAACGAGGAACTTGCGTACATAGCGATCTTAGCTCTGTGTGCCGAGAAGCTTGTTCCTCAATTTCCTTGATGTGTTATGAAAATTTTCGGCAAATCTCGTTACAGGCACGTAACTAAGTCGTTCCGAACGAAGGAAACTTGCGTATATAGCGATCTTAGCTCTGTGAGCCGAGAAGCGTTGTTCCTCAATTACTTGATGTGTTATGAAAATTTTCGGCAAATCTCGCTTACAGGCACGTAACTAAGTCGTTCCGAACGAAGGAAACTTGCGTACATAGCGATCTTAGCTCTGTGTGTCGAGAAGCGTTGTTCCTCAATTCCTTGAAGTGTTATGAAAACTTTCGGTATATCTGACTTACAGGTACGTAACAGTCGTTCCGAACGAAGGAAGCTTGCGTACATAGCGATCTTAGCTCTGTGTGCCGGAAGCGTTGTTCCTCAATTTCCTTGATGTGTTATGAAAACTTTCGGTATATCTCACTTACAGGTACGTAACTAAGTCGTTCCGAACGAAGGAAACTTGCGTACATAGCGATCTTAGCTCTGTGTGCCGGGAAGCGTTGTTCCTCTATTTCCTTGATGAGGTATGAAAATTTTCGGCAAATCTCGGTTACAGGCACGTAACAAAGTCGTTCCGAACGAAGGAAACTTGCGTATATAGCGATCTTAGCGCTGTGAGCCGAGAAGCGTTGTTCCTCAATTACCTTGATGTGTTATGAAAATTTTCGGCAAATCTCGCTTACAGGCACGTAAGTAAGTCGTTCCGAACGAAGGAAACTTGCGTACACTTACATCTTAGCTTTGTAAGCCGAGAAGCGTTGTTCCTCAATTTCTTGATGTGTTATGAAAACTTTCGTATATCTCACTTACTGGAACGTAACTAAATCGTTCCAACGAGGAAAGTTGCGTACATAGCGATCTTAGCTCTGTGAGCCGAGAAGCGTTGTTCCTAATTTCCTTGAAGTGTTATGAAAACTTTCGGTATATCTCACTTACTGGTACGTAACTAAATCGTTCCAAACGAGGAAACTTGCGTACATAGCGATCTTAGCTCTGTGTGCCGAGAAGCGTTGTTCCTCAATTTCTTGAAGTGTTATGAAAACTTTCGGTATATCTCACTTACAGGTACGTAACTAGTCGTTCCGAACGAAGGAAACTTGCGTACACTTCCATCTTAGCTTTGTAAGCCGAGAAGCGTTGTTCCTCAATTTTCTTGATGTGTTATGAAAACTTTCGGTATTTCTCACTTACTGGTACGTAACTAAATCGTTCCAAACGAGGAAACTTGCGTACATAGCGATCTTAGCTCTGTGTGCCGAGAAGCGTTGTTCCTCAATTTCCTTGATGGTTATGAAAATTTTCGGCAAATCTCGGTTACAGACACGTAACTAAGTCGTTCCGAACGAAGGAAACTTGCGTATATAGCGATCTTTGCTCTGTGAGCCGAGAAGCGTTGTTCCTCAATTACCTTGATGTGTTATGAAAATTTTCGGCAAATCTCGCTTACAGGCACGTAAATAAGTCGTTCCGAAAGAAGAAACTTGCGTACATAGCGATCTTATCTCTGTGTGCCGAGAAGCGTTGTTCCTCTATTTACTTGATGTGTTATGCAAATTTTCGGCAAATCTCGCTTACAGGCACGTAACTAAGTTGTTCAGAATGAAGGAAACTTTCGTACACTTCCATCTTAGTTTTGTAAGCCGAAAAGCGTTGTTCCTCAATTTTCTTGATGTGTTATGAAAACTTTCGGTATATCTCACTTACAGGTACGTAACTAAGTCGTTCAGAACGAATGAAGCTTGCGTACATAGCGATCTTAGCTCTGTGTGCCGAGAAGCGTTGTACCTCAATTTCCTTGATGTGTTAAGAAAATTTTCGGCAAATCTCGCTTACAGGCACGTAACTAAGTCGTTCCGAACGATGGAAACTTGCGTACACTTCCATCTTAGCTTTGTAAGACGAAAAGCGTTGTTCCTCAATTTTCTAGATATGTTATGAAAACTTTCGGCATATCTCACTTACAGATACGTAACTAAGTCGTTCCGAACGAAGGAAATTTGCGTAAATAGCGATCTTAGCTCTGTGTGCCGAGAAGCGTTGTTTCTCAATTTCCTTGATGTGTTATGAAAATTTTCGGCAAATCTCGCTTACAGGCACGTAACTAAGTCGTTCCGAACGAAGGAAACTTGCGTACACTTCCATCTTAGCTTTGTAAGACGAGAAGCGTTGTTCCTCAATTTTCTTGATGTGTTAAGAAAACTTTCGGTATATCTCACTTACAGGTACGCAACTAAGTCGTTCCGAACGAATGAAACTTGCGTACATAGCGATCTTAGCTCTGTGTGCCGAGAAGCGTTGTTCTTCTATTTCCTTAATGTGTTATGGAAATTTTCGGCAAATCTCGCTTACAGGCACGTATCTAAGTCGTTCCGAACGAAGGAAACTTGCGTACACTTCCATCTTAGCTTCGTAAGACGAGAAGCGTTGTTCCTCAATTGTCTTGATATGTTATAAAAACTTTCGGTATATCTCACTTACAGGTACGTAACTAAGTCGTTCCGAACGAAGGAAACTTGCGTAAATACGATCTTAGCTCTGTGTGCCGAGAAGCGTTGTTCCTCAATTTCCTTGATGTGTTATGAAAATTTTCGGCAAATCTCGGTTACAGGCACGTAACTAAGTCGTTCCGAACGAAGGAAACTTGCGTATATAGCGATCTTAGCTCTGTGAGCCGATAAGCGTTGTTCCTCAATTTCTTGATGTGTTATAAAAACTTTCGTTATATCTCACTTACAGGTACGTAACTAAGTCGTTCCGAACGAAGCAAACTTGCGTACATAGCGATCTTATCTCTGTGTGCCGAGAAGCGTTGTTCCTCAATTTCCTTGATGTGTTATGAAAATTTTCGGCAAATCTGGCTTACAGGCACGTAACTAAGTCGTTCCGAACGAAGGAAACTTGCGTACATAGCGATCTTAGCTCTGTGTGCCGAGAAGCGTTGTTCCTCAATTTCCTTGATCTGTTATGAAAACTTTCGGTATATCTCACTTACAGGTACGTAACTAGGTCGTTCCGAACGAAGGAAACTTGCGTACATAGCGATCTCAGCTCTGTGTGCCGAGAAGCGTTGTTCCTCTATTTACTTGATGCGTTATGAAAATTTTCGGCAAATCTCGCTTACAGGCACGTAACTATGTCGTTCAGAATGAAGGAAACTTGCTTACACTTCCATCTTAGCTTTGTAAGCCGAAAAGCGTTGTTCCTCAATTTCTTGATGTGTTATGAAAACTTTCGGTATATCTCACTTACAGGTACGTAACTAAGTCGTTCAGAACGAATAAAACTTGCGTACATAGCGATCTTAGCTCTGTGTGCCGAGAAGCGTTGTATCTCAATTTCCTTGATGTGTTATGAAAATTTTCGCCAAATCTCGCTTACAGGCACGTAACTAAGTCGTTCCGAACGAAGGAAACTTGCGTACACTTCCATTTTAGCTTTGTAAGACGAAAAGCGTTGTTCCTCAATTTTCTTGATATGTTATGAAAACTTTCGGCATATCTCACTTACAGATACGTAACTAAGTCGTTCCGAACGAAGGAAACTTGTGTAAATAGCGATCTTAGCTCTGTGTGCCGAGAAGCGTTGTTTCTCAATTTTCTTGATGGGATATGAATATTTTCGGCAAATCTCGCTTACAGGCACGTAACTAAGTCGTTCCGAACGAAGGAAACTTGCGTATACTTCCATCTTAGCTCTGTAAGCCGAGAAGCGTTGTTACTCAATTTTCTTGATGTGTTATGAAAACTTTTGGTATATCTCACTTACTGGTACGTAACTAAATCGTTCCGAACGAAGGAAACTTGCGTACATAGCGATCTTAGCTCTGTGTGCCGAGAAGCGTTGTTCCTCTATTTCCTTGATGTGTTATGAAAACTTTCGGTATATCTCACTTACTGGTACGTAACTAAATCGTTCCAAACGAGGAACCTTGCGTACATAGCGATCTTAGCTCTGTGTGCCGAGAAGCTTTGTTCCTCAATTTCCTTGATGTGTTATGAAAATTTTCGGAAAATCTCGGTTACAGGCACGTAACTAAGTCGTTCCGAACGAAGGAAACTTGCGTATATAGCGATCTTAGCTCTGTGAGCCGAGAAGCGTTGTTCCTCAATTACCTTGATGTGTTATGAAAATTTTCGGCAAATCTCGCTTACAGGCACGTAACTAAGTCGTTCCGAACGAAGGAAACTTGCGTACATAGCGATCTTACCTCTGTGTGTCGAGAAGCGTTGTTCCTCAATTTCCTTGAAGTGTTATGAAAACTTTCGGTATATCTGACATACAGGTACGTAACTAGGTCGTTCCGAACGAAGGAAGCTTGCGTACATAGCGATCTTAGCTCTGTGTGCCGGGAAGCGTTGTTCCTCAATTTCCTTGATGTGTTATGAAAACTTTCGGTATATCTCACTTACAGGCACGTAACTAAGTCGTTCCGAACGAAGGAAACTTGCGTATACTTCCATTTTAGCTTTGTAAGACGAAAAGCGTTGTTCCTCAATTTTCTTGATATGTTATGAAAACTTTCGGCATATCTCACTTACAGATACGTAACTAAGTCGTTCCGAACGAAGGAAACTTGTGTAAATAGCGATCTTAGCTCTGTGTGCCGAGAAGCGTTGTTTCTCAATTTTCTTGATGGGATATGAATATTTTCGGCAAATCTCGCTTACAGGCACGTAACTAAGTCGTTCCGAACGAAGGAAACTTGCGTATACTTCCATCTTAGCTCTGTAAGCCGAGAAGCGTTGTTACTCAATTTTCTTGATGTGTTATGAAAACTTTTGGTATATCTCACTTACTGGTACGTAACTAAATCGTTCCGAACGAAGGAAACTTGCGTACATAGCGATCTTAGCTCTGTGTGCCGAGAAGCGTTGTTCCTCTATTTCCTTGATGTGTTATGAAAACTTTCGGTATATCTCACTTACTGGTACGTAACTAAATCGTTCCAAACGAGGAACCTTGCGTACATAGCGATCTTACCTCTGTGTGTCGAGAAGCGTTGTTCCTCAATTTCCTTGAAGTGTTATGAAAACTTTCGGTATATCTGACATACAGGTACGTAACTAGGTCGTTCCGAACGAAGGAAGCTTGCGTACATAGCGATCTTAGCTCTGTGTGCCGGGAAGCGTTGTTCCTCAATTTCCTTGATGTGTTATGAAAACTTTCGGTATATCTCACTTACAGGTACGTAACTAAGTCGTTCCGAACGAAGGAAACTTGCGTACATAGCGATCTTAGCTCTGTGTGCCGGGAAGCGTTGTTCCTCTATTTCCTTGATGAGGTATGAAAATTTTCGGCAAATCTCGGTTACAGGCACGTAACAAAGTCGTTCCGAACGAAGGAAACTTGCGTATATAGCGATCTTAGCTCTGTGAGCCGAGAAGCGTTGTTCCTCAATTACCTTGATGTGTTATGAAAATTTTCGGCAAATCTCGCTTACAGGCACGTAACTAAGTCGTTCCGAACGAAGGAAACTTGCGTACACTTCCATCTTAGCTTTGTAAGCCGAGAAGCGTTGTTCCTCAATTTTCTTGATGTGTTATGAAAATTTTCGTTATATCTCACTTACTGGAACGTAACTAAATCGTTCCAAACGAGGAAACTTGCGTACATAGCGATCTTAGCTCTGTGAGCCGAGAAGCGTTGTTCCTAAATTTCCTTGAAGTGTTATGAAAACTTTCGGTATATCTCACTTACTGGTACGTAACTAAATCGTTCCAAACGAGGAAACTTGCGTACATAGCGATCTTAGCTCTGTGTGCCGAGAAGCTTTGTTCCTCAATTTCCTTGATGTGTTATGAAAATTTTCGGCAAATCTCGGTTACAGGCACGTAACTAAGTCGTTCCGAACGAAGGAAACTTGCGTATATAGCGATCTTAGCTCTGTGAGCCGAGAAGCGTTGTTCCTCAATTACCTTGATGTGTTATGAAAATTTTCGGCAAATCTCGCTTACAGGCACGTAACTAAGTCGTTCCGAACGAAGGAAACTTGCGTACATAGCGATCTTACCTCTGTGTGTCGAGAAGCGTTGTTCCTCAATTTCCTTGAAGTGTTATGAAAACTTTCGGTATATCTGACATACAGGTACGTAACTAGGTCGTTCCGAACGAAGGAAGCTTGCGTACATAGCGATCTTAGATCTGTGTGCCGGGAAGCGTTGTTCCTCAATTTCCTTGATGTGTTATGAAAACTTTCGGTATATCTCACTTACAGGCACGTAACTAAGTCGTTCCGAACGAAGGAAACTTGCGTATACTTCCATTTTAGCTTTGTAAGACGAAAAGCGTTGTTCCTCAATTTTCTTGATATGTTATGAAAACTTTCGGCATATCTCACTTACAGATACGTAACTAAGTCGTTCCGAACGAAGGAAACTTGTGTAAATAGCGATCTTAGCTCTGTGTGCCGAGAAGCGTTGTTTCTCAATTTTCTTGATGGGATATGAATATTTTCGGCAAATCTCGCTTACAGGCACGTAACTAAGTCGTTCCGAACGAAGGAAACTTGCGTATACTTCCATCTTAGCTCTGTAAGCCGAGAAGCGTTGTTACTCAATTTTCTTGATGTGTTATGAAAACTTTTGGTATATCTCACTTACTGGTACGTAACTAAATCGTTCCGAACGAAGGAAACTTGCGTACATAGCGATCTTAGCTCTGTGTGCCGAGAAGCGTTGTTCCTCTATTTCCTTGATGTGTTATGAAAACTTTCGGTATATCTCACTTACTGGTACGTAACTAAATCGTTCCAAACGAGGAACCTTGCGTACATAGCGATCTTACCTCTGTGTGTCGAGAAGCGTTGTTCCTCAATTTCCTTGAAGTGTTATGAAAACTTTCGGTATATCTGACATACAGGTACGTAACTAGGTCGTTCCGAACGAAGGAAGCTTGCGTACATAGCGACCTTAGCTCTGTGTGCCGGGAAGCGTTGTTCCTCAATTTCCTTGATGTGTTATGAAAACTTTCGGTATATCTCACTTACAGGTACGTAACTAAGTCGTTCCGAACGAAGGAAACTTGCGTACATAGCGATCTTAGCTCTGTGTGCCGGGAAGCGTTGTTCCTCTATTTCCTTGATGAGGTATGAAAATTTTCGGCAAATCTCGGTTACAGGCACGTAACAAAGTCGTTCCGAACGAAGGAAACTTGCGTATATAGCGATCTTAGCTCTGTGAGCCGAGAAGCGTTGTTCCTCAATTACCTTGATGTGTTATGAAAATTTTCGGCAAATCTCGCTTACAGGCACGTAACTAAGTCGTTCCGAACGAAGGAAACTTGCGTACACTTCCATCTTAGCTTTGTAAGCCGAGAAGCGTTGTTCCTCAATTTTCTTGATGTGTTATGAAAATTTTCGTTATATCTCACTTACTGGAACGTAACTAAATCGTTCCAAACGAGGAAACTTGCGTACATAGCGATCTTAGCTCTGTGAGCCGAGAAGCGTTGTTCCTAAATTTCCTTGAAGTGTTATGAAAACTTTCGGTATATCTCACTTACTGGTACGTAACTAAATCGTTCCAAACGAGGAAACTTGCGTACATAGCGATCTTAGCTCTGTGTGCCGAGAAGCTTTGTTCCTCAATTTCCTTGATGTGTTATGAAAATTTTCGGCAAATCTCGGTTACAGGCACGTAACTAAGTCGTTCCGAACAAAGGAAACTTGCGTATATAGCGATCTTAGCTCTGTGAGCCGAGAAGCGTTGTTCCTCAATTACCTTGATGTGTTATGAAAACTTTCGGCAAATCTCGGTTACAGGCACGTAACTAAGTCGTTCCGAACGAAGGAAACTTGCGTATATAGCGATCTTAGCTCTGTGAGCCGAGAAGCGTTGTTTCTCGATTACCTTGATGTGTTATGAAAATTTTCGGCGAATCTCGCTTACAGGCACGTAACTAAGTAGTTCCTAAAGAAGGAAACTTGCGTACATAGCGATCTTAGCTCTGTGTGCCGAGAAGCGTTGTTCCTCAATTTCCTTGAAGTGTTATGAAAACTTTCGGTATATCTCACCTACAGGTACGTAACTAGGTCGCTCCGAACGAAGGAAACTTGCGTACACTTCCATCTTAGCTTTGTAAGCCGAGAAGCGTTGTTCCTCAATTTTCTTGATGTGTTATGAAAACTTTCGGTGTTTCTCACTTATTGATACGTAACTAAGTCGTTCCGAACGAAGGAAACTTGCGTATATAGCGATCTTTGCTCTGTGAGCCGAGAAGCGTTGTTCCTCAATTACCTTGATGTGTTATGAAAATTTTCGGCAAATCTCGCTTACAGGCACGTAACTAAGTCGTTCCGAAAGAAGGAAACTTGCGTACATAGCGATCTTAGCTCTGTGTGCCGAGAAGCGTTGTTCCTCTATTTACTTGATGTGTTATGAAAATTTTCGGCAAATCTCGCTTACAGGCACGTAACTAAGTCGTTCAGAATGGAGGAAACTTTCGTACACTTCCATCTTAGTTTTGTAAGCCGAAAAGCGTTGTTCCTCAATTTTCTTGATGTGTTATGAAAACTTTCGGTATATCTCACTTTCAGGTACGTAACTAAGTCGTTCAGAACGAATGAAACTTGCGTACATAGCGATCTTAGCTCTGTGTGCCGAGAAGCGTTGTACCTCAATTTCCTTGATGTGTTATGAAAATTTTCGGCAAATCTCTCTTACAGGCACGTAACTAAGTCGTTCCGAACGATGGAAACTTGCGTACACTTCCATCTTAGCTTTGTAAGACGAAAAGCGTTGTTCCTCAATTTTCTAGATATGTTATGAAAACTTTCGGCATATCTCACTTACAGATACGTAACTAAGTCGTTCCGAACGAAGGAAATTTGCGTAAATAGCGATCTTAGCTCTGTGTGCCGAGAAGCGTTGTTTCTCAATTTCCTTGATGTGTTATGAAAATTTTCGGCAAATCTCGCTTACAGGCACGTAACTAAGTCGTTCCGAACGAAGGAAACTTGCGTACACTTCCATCTTAGCTTTATAAGACGAGAAGCGTTGTTCCTCAATTTTCTTGATGTGTTAAGAAAACTTTCGGTATATCTCACTTACAGGTACGTAACTAAGTCTTTCCGAACGAATGAAACTTGCGTACATAGCGATCTTAGCTCTGTGTGCCGAGAAGCGTTGTTCTTCTATTTCCTTAATGTGTTATGGAAATTTTCGGCAAATCTCGCTTACAGGCACGTATCTAAGTCGTTCCGAACGAAGGAAACTTGCGTACACTTCCATCTTAGCTTTGTAAGATGAGAAGCGTTGTTCCTCAATTTCCTTGATGTGTTAGGAATATTTTCGGCAAATCTCACTTACAGGTACGTAACTAAGTCGTTCCGAACGAAGGAAACTTGCGTACATAGCGATCTTAACTCTGTGAGCCGAGAAGGGTTGTTCCTCAATTTCTTTGATGTGTTATGAAAATTTTCGGCAAATCTCGCTTACAGGCACGTAACTAAATCGTTCCGAACGAAAGAAACTTGCGTACACTTCCATCTTAGCTTTGTAAACCGAGATGCGTTGTTCCTCAATTTTCTTGATGTGTTATAAAAACTTTCGTTATATCTCACTTACAGGTACGTAACTAAGTCGTTCCGAACGAAGCAAACTTGCGTACATAGCGATCTTAGCTCTGTGAGCCGAGAAGCGTTGTTTCTCAATTTCCTTGATGTGTTATAAAAATTTTCGGCAAATCTCACTTACAGTCATGTAACTAAGTCGTTCCGAACGAAGGAAACCTGCGTACATGGCGATCTTAGCTCTGTGAGCCGAGAAGCGTTGTTCCTCAATTTCCTTGATGTGTTATGAAAATTTTCTGCAAATCTCACTTACAGGCACGTAACTAAGTCGTTCCGAACGAAGAAAACTTACGTACATAGTGATCTTATCTCTGTGAGCCGAGAAGCGTTGTTCCTCAATTTCCTTGATGTGTTTTGAAGATTTTAAGCAAATGTCACTTACAGGCACGTAACCTACAAGGAACCTTCAACGCGAAAATTCAAAAAAATCTGAAACTTTACATAATTACAGAGTAGTAGTCCCTAATAAGGAAACAATTTTTTGTTGGTGCTAAAAATCGGTTTCAGGGGTGAAAACAATCCCTTAGAAAAAATCGGTTTATACATTCCAAAGCGAATATTATTGAAACAAATACAAATATGAAAAAATTGTTTAAAAAAAGTTTTATGGTTTCAAATGTACTTTACAATGGCGTATCTGGATTTTTTAAAAATTGTAAATTTTTCGAAATACCCCCACCACTCAATATTTTTCTTTGATATTTTGAAAAAATTGTCAAATTATATTATATTATTAAAGTTTATGTTACGCCAAATTCAACCATGTATGATAAGGTTATGTTGCGGAAATTAATTCTTGAGGAATAAAATAAAGACGCACGCTACCTATACTAATCTTATTCGCTCGCTGTTTCATGACGTCTTATCTCTTTTTTCTTTTCTTCGTAAGGTCTCGCAATACATGATAACGATGCTGAATATTAATGATAATATTTGTAACAGACTCTGTTATATAAATCATATTTATATATGTAAATATGTTATAACAAAATAATAGAAAAAATCGCATAAAAATTTTTTGCAATTTTCTTTCGACCGAAGGTAAAATTTCTGACTGCTTATTCAAACTAAAGGAAAACTGAATTCTGATGATGACAATTATATTGGTAAGATTACTGTATGAACAAGATTTTAATGTCACGCTGCCTATTTAATATTATATCATGTTTATTTCCATTTTAAGCAGGCAAAAGTAATAGATCGACACTAATTTGCAAACCAAAGATCCAGCTTGCATCGAATGTCTGGAGGGAATCCATTTACAAAGCACGAGAATCTTTTAAGCGAGAGTTCAATATTATAGTCTCCGCTAATAGAATCTTGTGATCTGTAATGGAATGCTCAACGCTCATTTACTATCTTGCAGTATCTCGAAGCAGTAATGATTTCGTACTGCTGATGTGTTAGAAGATTGAAAAAACATTTGTATTCCTATTTAGTTAGTGAATGCATCAGGAAAGACAATGCTTTAGCATGTTGTATCTAAATGCTGCATAATGTATATTATCTGAATTACAAAAAAATTGATGCGTTTTAAACCTCATCTCAAGTGTTTGGTAAGTTTCTAGAGTGATCAAAACGAAATGAAGAATGAGCGAAAAAAGCGTTATTCGTTTTTTGTTGTTTTTTTTTTATTTATTGTTATTCGTTTCTTTTTCTAATAAATTTTATAGCTGTAAATAAATAGTTTTCTTGGATAAATCTCTCAGATTTACAAGAATGCAAATATTTTTTAATTGCCTGCTTATTTGATGAATGAGAAAAAGTAGTCCTTTTAAAAGAAAGTATGCAGCTGCATGTTGCAAATCGCATATTTTTTCTTAAAAACATCTACGCATTTTTTTTGCATCACTTGATTCGTTTAATTATTTTACGCATAAAAGTATTATGGTAAAATGATCGAAAATTAAATATTTTACGAGATATTTTGTATTTTATATCAAAATACATCAGATTAAGATATAAGATATCTCGTAAACCATTCAATTTTTAGTTATTTTATTTTATAACTTTTTATGCAGAATGTTACAAGGAATCTATTTACATAAAACAATTAGGGTGGTTCGATTAAAAAAAATCTAGTTGGCCTTGAAGAACGTCACCCAAGGTCAAATTGATAAAGCTAATAAACAGACCTTCTTAAATCCTACAACTTTTATTTAAAACTTTTTTCAAAAAATGCTTTATTTTCGAGATATTTTACCAGTCTGGGACTTTTATCAGGTTGTAATTTTAAATTAGCTGTACGAAATCGCTCTATTAATGCGTTATATTTTCGTTCATGTTCTTCTAAAGAAGTAGCATAAATAACAATGTCATCCATGTAAACAAATAATTCCTCGCCTTGTAATCCCGTTAGTACTAAATCCATTAAGCGTTGAAAAGTTGCAGGCGCGTTTTTTAATCCGAAGGGCATTCGGTCGAATTCGTAATGTCCGAATGGAGTGGTAAAAGCTGTTTTATGACTATCGGCAGGATCCATTTTTATTTGGTGAAATCCGGACGCAAGATCACATACTGAGAAATATTGCGCTCCTCCTAATTGATCTAATATGTCAATAATATTTGGCAAAGGATAAGCATCTCCGATAGTTTTATCGTTTAAAGCGCGGAAATCGAGGACCATTCTCCAACGTTTATTTCCCTTTGAATCTTCTTTCTTTGGCACAATCCATATAGGCGTATTGTATGGTGACTGCGAATGTTTTACTATGTCTCCTTCTAGGAGTTCCTCTACCTGCTTATTTATTTCTTCCTTATGTATTTGCGGAAATCTGTATTGACGAGTATTAATTGGATGGTCATCTGTAGTTGGTATTTGATGTTGTATTACATGAGTCGCAGTTAATTTTTCTCCAGGAATATGAAATCGATCTTGACTGTTTGTTATTAATTTTACTACGTTTTCTTGTTCCTTTTTATTCAAGTGTTCTAATCGCAACAAATCTATAATTTGTGTAAATCTATCTTCTTTCGGTTCTTCGAATATTATTAAACAATTATGCAGATCAGAAATTGCGATATTATTTTGTTGCTCCTTTTTATTTTTCGATTTACGTTTTCGCATAAATTTATCTATAATTTCTTGAGATTTATGCAATAAAGCAGTTGAAATTTTCGAAGACGGTTTGTTTTTACATTTGATATTTCGATATACCTAAATCTTTAATATTTAATTTATATTTTTGTGCCTTTTCAAGAAGGTCTCTTATTGTGACATGAGAGGATTTTTTATTATTATCATTATTTTCCAATGATAATCCAATTCTTGGAAACTTAATATCCATTAAGGTATAAAAATTTTTCCCTTCTTCGGGATTATATTGTGTCGAATTACGTAATGAGGTTTGGTAATTTCCCTCCTCGCAATCGACGGAGCTAGAATTTTCTGTCGAGGTTTGGAAACTTCCCTCCGAAATTCTAGAATTAATTTTTTCTGGAGAGGTTTGGTAACTTCCCCCTCCAATGGTTGGATTATCAAGTTTTTCAGAAGAGGTTTGGTAATTTCCCTCCTCACAATTTAAGGAGCTAGAATTTTCTGTCGAGGTTTGGAAACTTCCCTCCGAAATTCTAGAATTAATTTCTTCTGGAGAAGTTTGGTAACTTCCTTCTCCATGGGTTTTAGAATTATTTAAATTTTTATTTGGATTGGTTTTAATTTTCCTCTCGTTTTTATTCTTTATTTTGTCTTTATTCATATTTTTATTCTCAATTTTATGTTCTTCTTGATTAAATATTTCGTCTTCGTTCTCGTAATTAATTTTTTCCATAGTAATAATATTTTGATAATCTTTATTTTTATTTTCGGTTTCCTTATGAATGAGGTCGTAACCACGTTCGTGATAATTTTTGATTTCGTCTTTATTTTTGATATTGACGTTGATTTTAGCCATTTCCTGTGCTTTTGATGTTTTCTGTCGGTTGTTAAATGGCTCGATGTTCGATTCATAATCCTCGAGTAATTTATTTAATGGTTTCAAATGTAAAGTTGGTACTCGAATTTCCATTTCCTCATCTAAGGTGCTTATAACGTTTAGATAAGCCTTGCCGGAAACGTTTTCCACTATAGTATCTCCCAAATAAATTCCATGCTGTAATTTTAATCTTGGTATATATCCCGTTTTTACTTCGGGGTTTCCTATTCTTACGTAGAATAGTGATTCTGACCTTGGAGATACTGTAATGGTTTCTGGAGAGAAGAAGGGTATGTTTATTCCGGAGACATCCAGTTGTTCTTGTGCGTAATCTATTTTTGAAGATGTTTGCTTAAAGAAGTCATTTCCTAATATACCAGATTGCGGAATCGGAAAGTCGTGAGATACTATATGGAAAGATACGGGTATTTTAAAAAGATTTAATGTGATTTCCCCAAGAGTATACACTGGGTAATTATTTATCCCGTTTAATTTTAGTATATTTGTGAAATATACTTTACTATTTTCAGGTACAAAATTTTCTTTAATTATGTTCGGTCCTGATCCTGTGTCTAGCATAAGAGTTATGTGAGTTATTTTGTCAAGATTGACCTGTACGGTCGGCACGCGACCATGTTTAGTGAGGCTTACTGTCACGGGCCGCACATCTGGTTTCTGTCGGTTTACTTGACCTCCCGTGGAGCAGGCAGGTGTGAAATCCGCTCGGGCCCTTGCTGCACACCCGACGTCGAGGGCCCGTTGTAGTTTCCCTGGTCTTGCTCTTTTCGGCGATTATTGCTCGCAAGTCTTAACTGACAATTTTCAAGGAGATGGCCTTCTTCTTTACAGTATCGACAGGATAGATTATTTTTAGGTGCCGAATTTGAGTTTATTCTCGAACGACAATCTTTGGCGACGTGCCCGATTCTGTCGCAATTCTGACAAATAATCTTCCGCTTATTTTCCAAATTACGTTCTTCATTTTGTTTTTTCCAGCAATTATTAGCTGAGTGGCCAGGTTTGTCACACCACTGACAGACTAAGGATGCTTTATTAATTTGGTCGTTATTATTATTTTGTCGACATGTTTTTGCATTATGTCCCGTTTTGGAACATAATTGGCAAATAATAGTTCTTTCTTGAATTACGTTTACTGGTTGTCGCGATTGAGGATCGCGTAAACGGCATCTGTCAGCACTATGTCCTCGTTTTTTGCAAATTTGACATATTAAAATTTCGATTCCCAATCCCATTTTATTAAAATTTTGTAGGTGAGGTTGAGCGAGTTTTCGGCAATTATTTGCTATATGCCCGTCTTTAAAACAGATTTGACAAGTTTCCTGTCCCCGGTTTATGGTTTGCGCCGTATTTTTGCCTGAGTCGGCTCTCTCTTCCCCTCGTAAATCTGTCATTGTTCGAAGCTCTCTTTCTATCCTTAAAGCATCAGTAACCGTATTCTGTACATCCAAATTCCTCGCAATCCTTTGTTCGATTTCGGGTTTTAATCCTCTTATAAAACATTTACACATATCTTTTTCTAATGATGCTTTAATTTGTTGATCGGGCAAGGCGTTTCCGGGTCCCTTATAACCCTCCAAAATTTGCTTTCCGAGCATTTTAACTCGATTTGCATAAGTGATTACATCCTCTCCATTTTTCTGATAGATGCAGCCTAATTCCCCTTGTAATTGGTAAACATTTTTAGAGGATCCGTAGACTTGTTTTAAATAAGACGTTAATTCAGATACATTATTGAAATTTCTGTCTTGTATGGTTCGACGTGCCTCACCAACGATTCTAGTTCTTATTATTTTAGTGAATTGCGATTCAGCCTCTCCTGGTAACATAGATTTAGCTTCTTCGCATCCTTCAATAAAATAGTTTAATGGAATATTGTTCCCATCAAAGAAGGGAACGGCTTCAACCGCGTATTTTAAGGTTGCAAACGGGTTATTAGCCATTATTTCAGATTCGTCTGAATCGCTTTCTAGGCTTTCAACGGTAATATTATCTAACGCGTTAACTTGTTTAGTAATAGTAACGTCTTGAGAATCATCGGAATCTGGCTCGGGCGTATTAGTGGTCTCGCCAATTAAAGTTTTTCCTAAGGTTTCGTTTAAATCAAAATTAATTTGTCTACCGGTTGATTTAGAAGATAATGTCGGTGTAGATGTGTGTATTGTATTTGGTTCGGATTTGGATTTAGATTTCAATTTATTTCCTTCTAGAGCGAGTTTATAAAGTTTTTCTACTTCGTCTTTATCGCTTCCTCCTCTAGTACTTCGACTCATTCCCGTTTTTGGAAATCGCACATAACAATCCCGGACGAGCCCCCAAAATTTCTTATGTTACGTCCAGACTCAAATAAAGGAAGAGTCAGCGGGAGGGCGTAACCTACTTACCTCTAGACAAACGCTAGACGATGCGTCTCCTAGAGTCGAACGAACAGATCAGGGCCCGAGATAGGTCAACGACCGGAAGGGTCGCTCTTACTCTATCGAAAGGGCCGTTCGCTCGGTGGTCCCTTTTCTGGTAAAGGAACTGAATCCCTATTACCCGGGACGGGACCTTGTGCGATTTCGTGCAACAGGAAGGAGGTCGGGTTAATAAATTGCTCGAATTTTAAAATCTAACTTTACATTTATTCAAAGAAATAAAACGAATAATTTTAAAAAATACAATTTAATAATGAAACATCTGATTCAATTTAATAAACTATTATTATAAAATAAACTTGCTTAAGATCTAATATGGTTGTATGTGAATGTGTGTATGTGGATGAAAATTGTGTTCTCGCGGGTGTTACAAAAATACGAAGGACATCAACCGGAATTAGACGGGGTAACTAAAATTTAAATTCCGGTTGGAAATTTACAATAAGTAGTTTTAGAAAAATTACATGAAATAAAAGTCTGATTAGAATGATGAGGATAGAAAAATTATTAATTCGCGGACGCTCGAGCCAATTCTTTCCGTAACCGCCTATTCCGACGATTCCGCGAACATTTGATAGCAGCTCGCGATGACCGTTTTTGTCTTTCCACTAGGGAAAGAATAATGATGAATAATAATATATTGTAGAAGCTATGTCGCTATATAGTCGCTAGAAAATCTCTAATTTGAGAAATAATTCTTGGAGTTTTTCTTTATTTGGTTAATAAAAATTCTTAAATCCAGAAAGAAAGGAGAGAAAGTTTATATATTTATCCTTGTAACAAGAATATATATATATATTAAAAATAATAAAAATAAAAGAAGGAAAGGTTTGACTGAATGTGACAAATGAAATCACGGACCTCTGCTGAATGCAGGTGATCCCTGGTGACAAACAAGAAATCGCGAGTCGCTCTGTAAGGTACAGGTGGCCCTTGGCGACGGAAGAATATCACGAGTCGCTCTGTTAAAGACAGGTGACCCTTGGCGACGGAAGAATATCACGAATCGCTCTGTTAAATACAGGTGACCCTTGATGACAGGTAGGAAGTTGCGAGTCGCGCTGTAAAATACAGGTGACCCTTAGCAATAGATAGGAAACTGCGAGTCGCGCTGTAAAATACAGGTGACCCTTAGCAATAGATAGGAAACCGCGAGTCGCGCTGTAAAATACAGATGACCCTTAGCAATAGATAGGAAACCGCGAGTCGCGCTGTAAAATACAGGTGACCCTTAGCAATAGATAGGAAACCGCTAGTCGCGCTGTAAAGTACAGGTGACCCTTGGCGACGGAAGAATATCACGAGTCGCTCTGTTAAATACAGGTGACCCTTGATGACAGGTAGGAAGTTGCGAGTCGCTCTGTAAAATTCAGGTGACCCTTAACAATAGATAGGAAACCGCGAGTCGCGCTGTAAAGTACAGGTGACCCTTGGCGACGGAAGAATATCACGAGTCGCTCTGTTAAATACAGGTGACCCTTGATGACAGGTAGGAAGTTGCGAGTCGCTCTGTAAAATACAGGTGACCCTTAACAATAGATAGGAAACCGCGAGTCGCGCTGTAAAGTACAGGTGACCCTTGGCGACGGAAGAATGTCACGAGTCGCTCTGTTAAATACAGGTGACCCTTGATGACAGGTAATATAAAGAAAGAGGAGATCCAAGGTAATATTTCAGAGAAGGGGGTTAAAAGAACTAAAGAAGAGAAGCCCGAATAGGGAAGTTAGTTAAGATTGAAAGTAAATGATTGAAGTTATTAATTGATTTATTATAATTAATAATCCAAGAATTATTTCAAATGTACAAAAGTAAAAGAAAAAGGAAATAGAGTTAAGAACATTCAAAACACTTACTACTTATCGAGTGCGTTGGTAACAAAAAATTAGATAATGGAAGGCTCCTACGGGCGAGAGGAGTTTCGATGAATCGACTCGACTTGGGTGATTGGAATGCGGGCTCGCAATCGTCGCTGCAGTCGCTTGGCACAAGATCTTTTAGATTTGCACTAAGTGTCTAAATTTTTGCACCAAGCAACGCGGTTTAGAAACACTTAGAGTTTGTATAAAATTTTAAGAATTGAAGTCGAAGTAATTATAACTGTAATAAGTGTGAACTAACTGACTGACTAATGAACTGAAACTGTAATATTGTAATTAAACGCAACTGTAAATGTAAAGATCCGAATTGTCTAATGAACCGAGGTGAACTGAAACTGAATTGAAAACTGAATGAAGAAATACTGAATGATCAATGAGAACTGAATGATGAATAATCTGCGAGGAAAGATTCGGAGTATATTAAGCCCTTTGCTCCTCCTCTCCATTGGTTTCGTTAATATTTTTCGCGAATTAAATTTTTTATTCACGCCCTCCGATGTTGCTGGGAGGCGTTGCCCTTTAGCATAGGAGGTGTTAGAACCTTAGGTATTGGTGAAGGCTTTTGTTTATAGAATTAGCTTTCGCCCAATGGAGAGTTGTTGCAATTTGAGTGAGAGTTATGCCTTTATTATCTACTTAAGTTTTATCTTAGGTAGATATCATGTAACGGAGATCTGTCAGGCGAGCACATATGATATCATTTTTAATGTCCGTTTCGGTTTTCATTTAGATTCTTGGTACCGAAATTGTTTATTACGAGAGCTGTCAACCATAATTTAGATTAGTAAGAGAATTTGTCACCCAAACTTTTAGTGGTTGATTAATTTGCTTATTTCTTAGATCAGATATGCTCTAGTTTCCTGTTTGTATCGTATATCCTCTCGATTTTTGTTTCCGAAAAGTTTGTCTCGCCTTTCAGTTTCCATTTGTTTATTTCAAGGCGTAATGCGCTCTTAAGATACCGCTAATCTCTATTTACGATGAAAGAAAAGAATCGTGGAGTCCGCCGGACGTAACAATATATATATATATACTTTATATATATAATTTAGTGAATGAGTGTAAATAATGACGCCAATTGCTTCGATATATCTCGATTTCCGCGGATGCAATAGTATATATGTATATGGCTATATATTTTATATTTGGAGGCCTCTTTAGACGATCTATAATTCACGACATTATAAGAACACAAATTGACATGTTATGTGTGTCACATATTTTATTACATACCTGATATACATTTTGATTTGTATGTTTTTTACGAATTCCAATTTTTTGTGTATTACACACTATATATATATACATATAAATGATCTATAATTTGTCATAAAATTATTCTATTTATCAATGTTATATGTTGTGTGTGTGTGTGTGTGTGTGTGTGTGTGTGTGTGTGTGTAATACACGAAAGATTGAAAATCGTAAAGAACATACAAATAAAAGTGTATATCAGGTATGTAATAAAATATTTGACGTACACACATAACATCCATATACAGGGTGTCCGGTAAAGATTGTGCCAACGCTCGTGAGCGGCTAGAGCACAGTAATCTGAACAGAAAAGTCCTGTAACATTTTTTTATATAACGCGTAATAAAGGAATTATTATTGAGTAAAATCTGGCCAATGAGCGCCAACCTTTAGCCGGGCGCACGTCAGTGAGCCCCGCGCTGTGAAGTGTGCGCCGCTGCATACTATCAGGCGGGCGGCTCACCGACGTGCGTCCGGCTAAAAATCAGCGCTAATTGACCAGATTTTACTCAATAATAACTCCTTTATTAAGCGTTATATAAAAAAATGTTACAGGACTTTTCTGTTCAGTTTACTGTGCTCTAGCCGCTCACGAGCGTTGGCACAATCTTTACCAGACATCCTGTATATACTATTGCGTCCGCGGAGATCGAGATATATCGAAGCGACTTGCGTCATTATTTCCACTCATTCACGAAATTATATATTATATATAAATATATAAATAATTTTATAAATAAACGTAATTGTTATTTATAAATACGTTTTCATAATAAATGTATTAGTATGTATTTTATATAATGTAAAACAAATTGTTTTTAATATAATACGAATTAGAAAATATATTTCAAAATTGTGTAGTGTATTATTTGTACATTTCGTTCAAAATATCTCCTTATTCAGAATATGAAAAACGAAGTGTTTTATATTTCTTTTTTTAATCTGACAAAGAAAGTATATTAGATTCCAAAATGCGATGTTTTCATGCTTAATTTTTTTTTCTTTCTTCTCTATGTACTATGAAAAAAATTGACCGTTTAGTAAAACATTATAATAATTGTTGTGCGAGCTCTTTCGCCCGGCAAGTGTCGTTTGTTTACGATTACACGGAAAGATACAATCGCATAGCAGCCACGCACATGCAAGGAGCATGAGCTCACATGCGTGAGCCTATTTCCTTGTGTTCAGTCACCAATACAGAGAAGAAGATATTGGATAGTGGAAAGGCTCTGCGCATGTACTGCGCAGAGCCTACATGTACAGGTTATCTGATTGTGTGCGTGTGAGCCGGGACCTCCTTCTAGCAACAGTGGAAAATCACTCGTGTTCGGACCAGCATGAAGAGAAGACGTAAGTATCATTTATCTAAATATCGTTCTTATATATTTTCCAAAATAATAAATGTATTTTTAAAATGTACACACTGTAATATAAATTGAACGGTGTTTACATTTAATAATACATTTATTCGCGATTGCAAGTATATATGATAATTTATATATTTTATTCTTTTTTTGTACACATTCACGCGAACTTGGATATGTAACATTTATTGCAAACGACCTCGCGTTTTTCTGTACCAGAAAAGTTAATAATAATCATATGTATTATACAATGTAAAACAAAATTTTATTTTCAGCAAAAAACGAAGGCAGCATTGCCACGAGAGGCCGCGTGGCTACGACGACGACGCCGGCAATCTTTCCGGCGATGATGCCGGCATCCTCCTCGGCAACGAAGCCGGCATCTCTCTCGGCGACGACGCCGGCATCCTCCTCGGCAACGAAGCCGGCATCTTTCTCGGCGACGACGCCGGCATCCTCCTCGGCAACGAAGCCGACATCTTTCCCGGCGACGACGCCGGCATCCTCCTCGACAACAAAGCCGGCATTCTTCCCGGCGACGACGTCGACAGCCTTCCCGGCAACGAAGCCGGCATCTTTCCCGGCGTCGACGTCGGCAGCCTTCCTGGCGACGACGCCGGCAACGATGCCAACAACCTTCCCGGCGACGAGGGCCGCATCGGAAGAATAAAACAGGTAAAATAGTTACACACGCATATATATTTGTAAAATAAGAGTACATATATGTGTGTGTATATATATATATATATATATATATATATATATATATATATATATATATTGTTACGTTCGCGCTGGACGCTCGGTGTTATGTTCGCGCTGGATGCTTGGCGAGACATTAGCTGCAAGGCGTTCTCCCTAACAACGAGGGGGTTTTGTTAAACGAAGTTGGGTTGTGTGTTCCGGGGGCTTTCGGTCTGGAAAGACGCGTGTCATATTCGGTCGCGAATATTAATGAATGCTGTACTCTTGTTGTATATAATATTTGTGTGTATAAAGTTGTTCTCCTTTCTACGTAAGTGTCTGTTTATTGCGTGTGCGCGAGTGTGAGAAAGGCGAGAGAGCGACGAACGCAACATTTTGGGGGCTCGTCCGGGATAGTCATCTCGATATCGGAAGACGAAGATGAGTACGGTACATTCACCGAGAAGGACCCGAGCGAGGACAGAAACACCACCTGCTGACGAGATGAGGCCCGCGACGGAAACAACATCTCTTGGAGCGATACTGGAGGAGATGCGGAGAATGCGCGAGGAGCAAGCTCGGAGGGAAACAGAGCTCACAGCGAGACTTCAACAGTTTGAAGATGAACTCACACGGCTGCAAGGAAATAACCAGCTAAGTCCTTCGATTTCTAGAGTCGGGAATTCGCGGGGCGAAAACGCGGCGGAAATCAATATACGCGCGGAATTAGGTTTTAAATTAAAACCGGACGTGTTTGATGGAACGGTGCCGCTGCGGGAATTTTTCTCGCAGTTTAATTTTATCGCTCAGGCGAATAAATGGGATGACGCGACTAAGACCGTTGCGCTTGCTGCGTGTTTAAGGGGCAAAGCGCGTTCTGTGTTAGAAGCGGTACAAGATGTATCGAGTTTAGAATTTTCGGAATTGAAATCTAAACTCGAATTGCGTTTCGGGGAGGGACATCTGTCTCAGAATTTTTATACGCAATTTACGAACCGCAAACAGAAAGCTGGGGAAGATTTGGCTACCCTTGGCTCTGAGCTTGAAAGACTCGTGCGCCTCGCTTATCCTGAATGTCCGCTTGAGGTTCGCGAAAGAATTGCCTGCGCACAGTTTATTTCTGCTGTTTCTGATAACTTTATTAGAAGAACCCTTCAACTCGAAAATGTGGATTCTTTAAATTCGGCAATAGAAAGGGCGAAAACTTTGGTAATTATTCAAGGGGAAGGTGTCGGGAAAAGAGGAGAGAATTTTAATAAAGGTTTTTCATTAACAGCTGAGAGAGTTGCGCAGGAAAGGCGAAAAGATCGTTTTTCTTTTAAAAGAGATTTTAAGAAAAAGTGGCGTAATGGGAAATTTGACGCCGGTCGAAAAGAATGTTGGACATGCGGAAAAACTGGGCATTTCCGTTCTGATTGTCCTAGCAAGCAGGAAAACGCAATTTAGTCGCACTCGGCGAGGGGAGTTCGACTCGCGTTTGTGATCCCTCGAAAATTGATATTTTGCATGTTAATAGAATTAAGACAAATGTTAATGATTGTTGTTATAAGGGAAAAGTTGATGGAGAAGAGTGTTCTTTCAAGGTGGATACGGGCTCGGATGTTTCCATTTTAAGTATTAGATTGGTTAAAGAGAAGGAAAAGTTAAAAGATGTGAAACACTTAAATGTTAGATATCCTACGGGGGAGGAAGTTCCTATAAAGTTTCAAATGGAAGCAAAAGTGGAATTGGGGAAATATTCCGTTATACTTCCCATGCTTATTGCAGATATTAATGATGATTGTCTTTTGGGAATAGATTTCTTAAAGGTCGTTAATTTGGAAAAGGTTTTTGAATCAGCTTTTACGACTCCGCGATCAGATAAAGAAATTGCTCGAATTTCGTATTCTTCTGTAGTACCATTTCCCTTGAAGGAACTCTTTATTAAAAATTCTCGAAATTTAGTTGATTTCGAAAAAGAGGTCTTTGCTAATTTTCTTAAAAATTTTCAGGATATGTTTTCTGAAAAGATTGTTGCAGGAAATTGTAATTTGATTGAACATGTTATAAATGTACAAGATTCTCTTCCCATAAAGCAGGTACCTCGACGAATTCCAATTCAAATGAGAAATGAAGTAGATAAAGTTATAGAGGAAATGAAGTCCCAAGGAGTAATAGAGGAGTCTCAAAGTCCTTGGGTTTCCCCGGTAGTTCTAGTGAGAAAGAAGGATGGCACAATTAGATTTTGTGTGGATTTCCGTAAATTGAATATGGTAACAATTAAGGATTCGTATCCTCTTCCCAGAATTGATGAAATACTTGATCAACTAGCAGGTAATTCTTGGTTTTCTACATTAGATCTTAAAAGCGGTTATTGGCAGTTAAAGCTGCGTCCTGAAGACAAAGAGAAAACGGCTTTCTCGTTTGGCAGAGGACTTTGGCAGTTTATGGTAATGCCCTTTGGGCTATGCAATGCCCCCGCGACATTTGAACGTCTTATGGAAAGAGTTTTACGAAATTTGTTATCTAAAATTTGTCTTGTTTATTTGGATGACATAATAATTTATGGAAAAAGTTTCACTGAAATGATGGAAAATCTTGAGAAAGTTTTATTAAGATTACGTGAAGCAAATTTAAAAATTAATCCAACGAAATGTATTTTATTTTCGAGAAAAGTGAAATATTTAGGGCATGTAATTTCAGCGGAGGGCGTTGCCACAGACCCTGAAAAGATTGCTGCCGTAAGAGAATGGCCAACACCTCACACTAAGAAACAATTACGTAGCTTTCTCGGATTTTGCTCTTACTATCGTAAATTTGTAAAAGATTTTTCCTCTCTAGCCAAACCTCTTTACGCGTTAACAGAGAATCAAATGAAATTTGAATGGGGAAAAGAATGCCGAAACGCTTTTGAACAATTAAAATTCATCTTGTCTTCTTCTCCAATTCTTTCCTTTCCGAAAGGGGAAGATGAATTTATATTGGATACAGATGCCTCCAATATCGGTATTGGTGCAGTTTTATCACAAAAGCAAGAGGGGGAAGAGAAGGTTATTGCGTATTTTAGTCGAGTGCTTAGTAAAGCTGAGCGTAATTATTGTGTTACTCGTCGAGAACTTTTAGCGATTGTGAATTCGGTTAAATCCTTTCGCCATTATCTCTTGGGGCGAAGATTCGTGATTCGTACTGATCATGTTTCGTTACGGTGGCTTATGTCTTTTAGAGATTTAGAAGGACAACTGGCTCGTTGGTTAGAGAGACTCCAGCAGTATGATTTTGAAATAATTCATCGGAAGGGACTGTCGCACAAAAATGCTGACGGACTGTCCAGACGTCTGTGTGAGTCGTTCGGCTGTGAATATTGTGCAAAAGTGGAAAAGAAATATGCTGAGGAGTTCGAAAAGACAGTCGCTCGCATTATGTTGGAGGGTGAAAATTTAGAAGAGTGGCGAAAAGCACAGGAAGAAGATCCGCTAATTTCGATTATACTTCAAGGTAAGAAGGCGGGAGTGCGTCCTTCTCGTTCGGAAATAGCTGCCAAGGATGTTTCAGCCCAGTTATATTGGTCGTATTGGGACGCCCTTATTGTTAAAGAAGGAATCCTTTTCAAGAAATGGGAATCTCCGAGTTTGAAATTCAGTTTTCTTCAACTCGTTGTTCCGCGAAAGCGAGTAAAGGAAGTTTTGCAGATGACGCACGATTCTCCATCGGGTGGACATTTTGGTATAAACAAGACCTTGGAAAAGGTTCGAAAACGCTTCTTCTGGGCTACCTGCAAGCAAGATGTTGAGGACTGGTGTAGAACTTGTGGAGTGTGTATTTCGAAGAAAGGTCCCTTGGGAAAAGGAAAGTCTCCTCTTCAAATATATAATGTTGGAGCTCCATTGGAGAGGGTGCAAATGGATATTCCTGGTCCTTTTCCTTTGACTGATTCTGGAAATAGGTTTTTGCTTGTCATCGTGGATTGTTTTACGAAATGGGTGGAAGCTTTTCCCTTAAGAAATATTAGAGCTGAGGCAGTGGCAGAAATTTTTGTCAAGCAGTTCGTCTCTAGGCACGGAGTGCCTGTTGAGGTTCACACCGATCAAGGAAAAAACTTCGAATCGAAACTTTTCTCTGAATTGATGAGGCTTCTTGGAATAAAGAAAACGAGGACTACTGCTCTGCATCCTCAGTCTGACGGGCAGGTTGAGCGCCAGCATCAGACAATAACTAGTTATCTTGCAAAATATGTTGCTCAGAATCAAAGAGACTGGGATCAATGGGTTCTCATGTTTCTTCTTGCTTATAGGTCTTCGAAACATGAGACTACCGGGTTAACTCCTGCGGAGTTATATTTTGCTCGGGATCTTAAGTTACCTGTCGATTTATTACGAGGAAGTCCTCCGCAGTTTTCTGGGGAAAAATCCTTCCCGGAGGAAGATTTTCTGAACAATTTGAAGAAGAAATTGGAGAGAATTCATTCGTATGTTGGAAAACAAATGAAGCTGAAGTCCTCTCGGATGAAAGTTCGATATGATCGGGGGGCTAGAGAAATTGTTTTTCAAGAGGGGCAGAGAGTTTGGTTCTTTAATCCCCGTAGGATTAAGGGAAGAGCTCCAAAGTTGCAGTGCAACTGGGAGGGTCTCTTTCACATAGTTAAGAGATTAAACGATGTTGTATTTTGTATCCAAAAATCATCGAAACATAAGAGAAAGATTGTTCATGCGGACAGGTTGGCTCCTTTTCTTGAACGAGAGCTAAAGGATAATTAGAGAGACTTTGAAGCTCAGAGTCTCATTTAAAATTAATTTATTAGTTAAAGAAAAGCATTTTTCTGTTTTCTGCGTTAGATATTTTGTTCGTTTCAGAAAGCATGGTCTCCTAAAGTTTTCCCTTTCCCTTTGAAACTGCCGTCAGTCTCTTCAGGAAGAAAGAAGTTTTATTTTTGAAGACTGCCTCACCCACGGTTTTTGAGCTGTGGTTTTCCCGTCGGGTCTTAGGGCGAATGCCGAGGCAGGGACTTGAGGAGTCCTCTTTGGAGGATGTCGGGTCCACAGTAGATACCCCCCTCTTGTCCGAAGACTTGCAAGATCGCATTGAGGCAGCACTGACATCGAGGAGGTTTTCGTAAAAAGAGCGGAAATCCTATGTGGGCGTGCGGTAGTCGAAGAAGAAGGAAGCCTGGCCAGCTCTCTATCTTCAAGAAAATTCGCAATGAAGTCCCAGAATCGTAGGTGGAAATGGAAAAAAATGGAGCCTGGTAACTCGTGGCAGCAGCTCGAGGTAGGGCAAGAGACCATTTTTGGTACCCTGAAGTTGACGAGAATGAAGAGGGTTCGATGACAGTATCCTGTGAATTCCTGGAAAGCGTGTGATTGGGGCCAAGCAATGATACTCGGTAACCTGCAGCAGCAGCTCAGGGTAGAGCAAGGAGTCATTGTGGCACCCTGGAGTCTTCGCTTTGGAAGAAGTGGACTGCAGTCAACCCATTCAACATAGACTCGTCGATCACGGATTGTCGGGACGCCAATCTTGAAGAAGGAGGGCAGTGTTACGTTCGCGCTGGACGCTCGGTGTTATGTTCGCGCTGGATGCTTGGCGAGACATTAGCTGCAAGGCGTTCTCCCTAACAACGAGGGGGTTTTGTTAAACGAAGTTGGGTTGTGTGTTCCGGGGGCTTTCGGTCTGGAAAGACGCGTGTCATATTCGGTCGCGAATATTAATGAATGCTGTACTCTTGTTGTATATAATATTTGTGTGTATAAAGTTGTTCTCCTTTCTACGTAAGTGTCCGTTTATTGCGTGTGCGCGAGTGTGAGAAAGGCGAGAGAGCGACGAACGCAACAATATATATATACATACATATATATAAACATACACACTCTTATATTTAAATATATGCTTCAATATATGCTGTTTACTTAATTGTGTAAGTTATTAAAATTTTAATTTAATTACGCAGATATACTATAGAATATTTAATGACAGATATATAGAATGTCTAAATATATATATTTGGGAGATTTCAAGAAATAATTTCTGGCATGACTTTTTACTACATTAAATTGTTCACAGGAAATCTGTCACTAACATTTATTTAGACAGCAAGAGAGGCAAGAGTGAAACATTTTATAAATATAGGTGTACACACGCACACACTTGTACACTTGTGTATATATATACAGGGTGTCCCAAAGCACCCTTGACAACGCTTGTGAGCAGGTAGAGCACAGCAAACTGAACAGAAAGGTCCTGTACCATTTTTTTCTATAACGCTTAATAAAGGAGTTATTATTGAGTAAAGTCTGGCCAATCAGCGCCGACTTTTAGCCGCGCGCCTGGTAGTGTGCGTGAGCGCTCCGTCGCTACGGCGACACACACTAACAGACGGGCGGCTCACTGACGTGCGTCCGGCTAAAAGTCGGCGCTGATTGACCAGACTTTACTCAATAATAACTCCTTTATTAAGCGTTATATAAAAAAAATGGTACAGGACTTTTCTGTTCAGTTTACTGTGCTCTACGTGCTCACGAGCGTTGTCAAGGGTGCTTTGGGACACCCTGTATATATATATATATATATATATATATATATATATATATATATATACCCAGTAAGCAAAATGCGCGCAATATGCCAGCAGATTGGCAACAGATTTCCTCAACTCTTGCTAGCAATTTGGCATCTGTTATGTCCGCATTAGGCTAATGATCTGCCAGCAGAGCCTGCTCACAGAATCTGAGAGCAGATTGGCAGCAGAAACCGAGCAAGATCTGCTAACATGATTTGACGTCAGATTGATGGCAGAAACCGAGCAGGATCTGCGCGCGCGCAAACTGACGGCAGATTGGTAGCAGAAACCGAGCAGAATCTGCAACTTTTGGTCATTCATATAAAATGGTGCATTTAAATGAATTTAAAGAATCTCAAACCCAAGTGGTAAAATGACGGTGAATTTTGGTCACAAAATGATCAATTAGATGGCCTAAGCTAGATCTCATAAAACCCGAAAATGGCGTCAATAGTTGATATATCACATTCACAAGACGTCATTTTCTGACATTTGTATTAATAATATATAAATATATAATATTAATAACATATATTAATGTAATATATATAAAAAAATTTAAATAATTTATAAAATTAAAGATTTATATATGGAATTTAATTTCTATTTTATATCTAAGTAGATAATAACGATTTTCATTTATTCGGACAATTTCTGACCAAATAAGTGAAAATCGGACATTTACTTGTGCGATTTTCCAAAAATTAGTTTAATATCTGAATTCCCCTGTATGGGAATCGTATCAGAAATTAAACTGATAAAAATAATTAAAATGTCATTACTCGCATTTTGCAGGCTTTATATACGCTCATGACAAGAACTTGAACACGGGTATAGAAAGTAAATAGTGCGCCGCATAGCGGTAAGTGAATAAACTATACTATTTCAATAAATTATATAAATGGTTAAAAGCTGCAAATTCTGCTCAGTTTCTGCTGCCAATTTGCCATCAGATTGCGTGCGCGCAGATCTTGCTCGGTTTCTGCCGACAATCTGACGTCAAGTCAAGTTAGCAGATCCTGCTCGATTTCTGCTACCAATTTGTCGTCAAATTGCACGCGCGCAGATCCTGCTCGGTTTTTGTTATCAATCTGCCATCAGATTGCGCGCGCGCAGATCTTGATCGGTTTTTGCAACCAATCTGACGTCAAGTCATGTTAGCAAATCTTGCTCGTTTTCTGCTATCAGATTCTGTGAGCATACTCTGCTTTGTTTTTGGCACCAATCTGTCGATTTAATCTGAAATAACAACTTCTGTACCAAATTTGTATCCTTTTTGCTAACAATAATTGATAGCAGGCACTTGGCATGATTTGCTTTCGACAGACTTGGCTATCTGGGTATATATACGAATAAAATATATATAAAATAATTTATAATTAAATTTCCTCCATTTACATACCTTCTCAATAGAAAATAACATTTAAATAGCAATGTAGGTTAGGGATTATTAAAAAGCCGAAGCGCGTCGCGGTAATTTAAAAACAGCTGATTATGTACAGAATCTGCTCGGTTTCTGCTGTCAATCTATTCTCAAATTATGTGCGCAGATTCTGCTCGGTTTCTGCCGTCAATCTGCTGCCAGGTCATGTGCGCAGGCTCTGCGCGGTTTCTACTGCCAATCTGCTCACATTGCCTGTCAGCAGACTCTGTCGACAAAACCTGAGCTTAATATGGTCACAAATAGCTATGGTTTTGGCATGAAATTCTGATTAAATTTGCTGCCAATCTGCGCGCATGCTGCTAGCATTTTGCTATCTGGGATATTATATAATCATAAAAATTGTTTCAAAGATTATGTCGATCTAAAAGACGTATATTTGTATTTACAAATGTTTTCAATAAATTTCTCACATACTTAGCATGGCTTCATAATCCAGATATTAATGCAACTTAACCTCAAAGCGTTTGGCTAAACGCTTGTTTGAATTAGATAATTTTAAAATTAATTTAAGTTTATACATATATTTGATGTATAAGCGAAATATAATTAATAATTATCATCTTTGTTATGTTGCAGCAATCTGTCACAGACATATGGATGTATATATGTTTTAAATAAAATAATATATATCAGATTATGGGGACAGCGCATTACGATTAGGTAGGTTTGAATTAAATATTGTATATATATATATACAGGGTGGTCCTCGTAACGATCGCCACGATTTTTAAGGCACTTACAATAATCTGACATAAAAAAGTCATAAACAGAAATTTATCAGTTTCTAACCGGCAACAAATTGCAATAATAAAAATTGACCAAACATTTTTTTTCCATAAAAAAGCAAGGTCACTTTCAATTTTTTAAATGGAACTGCCTACTTTTTATTGCATATTCTTGTAGCTTATCTCGAGAGCTTTTCAAAACACTATAATAAAGTATTTTTTCATTAAGTATTTTTTGAGTTATTTTATATTTTAATCTGACATATTTTGATATAAAAATTAAAATATCTCGTAAAATATTTAGTTTTCGATAATCTTACCGTAACACTTTAATGTATAGAATAATGAGACAAATCAATCAGTTAAAAAAAAACGAATAATTGTTTAAAAAAATACATTATAAATAATTACATACTTTTTCTTAAAAACAATTATTTTTTTTTTACTAATTGATTTGTCTCATTATTCTGTACATAAAAGTATTACGGTAAGATTATCGAAAACTAAATATTTTACGAGATATTTTATTTTTTATATCAAAATATGTCAGAACACAATATAAAATAACTCAAAAAGTACTTAATGAAAAAATACTTTATTATAGTGTTTTGAAAAGCTCTCGAGATAAGCTACAAGAATATGCAATAAAAAGTAAACAGTTCCATTAAAAAAATTGAAGGTGACCTTGCTTTTTTATGGAAAAAAAAATGTTTGGGCAATTTTTATTATTGCAATTTGTTGCCGGTTAGAAACTGTTAAATTTCTGTTTATGACTTTTTTATGTCAGATTATTGTAAGTGCCTTAAAAATCGTGGCGACCGTTACGAGGACCACCCTGTATATATATATAGTACAATATAATTGAAAAATTATATTTGGCTTTCTTATTAATATGCATTTTCTGTATCTTTCTGTTGCAGCAATCTGTCACGGACAAGTTATTACTTATTAAGACGTGGATGATACATATTAGATGGTACGTGGATGATATATTGCAATTTCACAGACAACATATGGATGTATATATGTTTTAAATAAAATATATATATATATATATATATATATATATATATATATATCAGATTATGTGGACAGCGCATTACGATTAGGTAGGTTTGAATTAAATATTGTATTACAATATAAGTGAAAAATTATATTTGGCTTTCTTATTAATATGCATTTTCTGTATCTTTCTGTTGCAGCAATCTGTCACGGACAATTTATTACTTATTAAGACGTGAATGATACGTGGATGATACGTATATGGTACATGGATGATACATAGATGATATATTGCAATTAGAGGTATGTGTTGAAATGAGTAATGCGTTTGTCTGTATATACAGGTTGTCCGATAACTTTTGCTCACCGACGTGCGCCCGGCTAAAGATCGGCGATGATCGGCCAGACTTTATTCAATAATAACTTCTTTATTAAGCGTTGTACAAAAAAATGGTACAGGACTTTTCTTTTCAGTTTGAGCCAATCTATCTTCAAACTTCTGATGTGTCAAAAGTTATCGGACATTTATATATGGGCTTTTTTTCCGGGTGCTTATGATTGCTTATGCTTAAAGCTTATTACATCTATTGTAAACGATGCATAATGTTTATATAATTTATATATAGATATAACTATATATACATATATATATATATATATATATATATATATATATATATATATATAGACAAAAGAATAATTACAAAATAAGTAATAAATAAATAATAAATAATAATAATAATAAACAATACTAATAATAAATAATAATAACAAATAATAATAATAAATAATAATAATAAATAATAATAACAATAAATAATAAATAGTAATAATATATTATTTATTCAGAAAGCATTTTAAAGCGCAGATCGCCATCATGCCAAAGGAATTTCAATATTTATCAAAAAGGCGAAAGAATCAAATTATTAATCGCGAATTGACTTATTATAAACATTCAAAACAAGTATATTCAATCAATTCGAATATAGCATCTGATACAATAGAAGCAGGAAATAGTAGTAACAGTAATTTAACAAATGTCGATGATACATTTAATAAAACTAATAAAATTAATATTTTGTCTCAAGATCTTAATGAAACGAGTGAATCAAGTGTAGAATCACAATCTGATAAAGAAAATAACGAGGAACATAACGTTGAAGCACAAGATCATATTTCTCATATAAGTAATATTTCTGATTGTAGCCATAAGACGAATTTACAAGAAGATCTACAAAAATTAATTATTGAACGAAATATTGCACATAATACTGTTAACGAGTTACTTACTATTTTAAGGAAACATGGCCATGTAGATTTGCCTAAAGACGTGAGAGTGTTATTTCAAACGCCACGAAATGCATCTGTAAATATTAAATCTCTGAGTAATGGTCGCTACATACATTTTGGTATTTTTTCTCCTTTAAAGCGATCCATACAAATATATTCTGAATTTATTACTGGGAACAAAATAAAATTAAATATTAATATTGATGGTTTACCAATTTCCAAAAGTTCAGGTAGCCAAATTTGGCCCATAATGGCATCTATTGAAGATGTAGACACGTATACATCAGCTTTTATAATTGGTATTTATCATGGCATGTGCAAACCTAATAACGCTAACGATTTTTTGTTTGACTTTGTTAATGATTTTATTCTTCTTTCTCAAACAGGCATCATTGTTTCTAATAAAAAATATACAGTAACTCTTAATGCAATATTATGTGATGCCCCGGCGAAATCATTTATTACCTACACAAAAGGTCATACAGGATATTTCTCTTGCTCTAAATGTATTCAGGAAGATGATTTTGTACGTAATAGAGTAGTTTTTCCAGAAATTCACAACATGTTACGTACAAATGACACATTTAAAAATCGTACACATATTGAACATCACACAGGTGATTCCATATTAGAAAAACTCGCTAATATCCCAAATCCCATTAGATTATATGCACCTTGTTTGCTTAGGTGTTGTCAAGCGATTGCTGCAACTATGGGTCAGAGGAAATAGAAATATTAGATTATCTTCAGAGGCTGTAAATTCAATTTTGAGTTATTTAATTACATTGAAACCCTTTATTCCAGCAGAATTTGCAAGAAAACCTAGAGGTTTAAATGATATTGATAGATGGAAAGCTACAGAATTTCGCCAATTTCTGCTTTATACCGGAATTGTTGTTATGAAATTAGTATTGCCTACAAATTGCTATAATCATTTTCTTTCTCTTAGTGTTGGGATTAGAATATTAACTGATCAAGAATTATGTGTGCCATTCAACGCTTATGCGAATTTGTTGTTATTTGTTATAGCCCAAAACGGCTATAACCATATTATAATAGTATAATTATTAATTATTAAATATTATTTAACGTCTTCCGACTATAACTCGAAGTCGAGGAAGACGTATAAAGTTACGAGCGCAATCGCTGACAAAGCAAGCCACGCGCGGAGGCCACGCGTTCGCGAGACTCGAAGACCGATACGCCGGAAATGCAAGCAAAGAATATACGTAGCTTGCATCCGGGGTTTTTCCACCCAAAATCGAGCGACACGACCACCTATGGTCCTGTCGCTAAGCGATCCCCTCCAAAAAACTAATCAAACAGGAGGTGATAAAACTACCCACCTCGAACGAGCGCCAGGCAGTCCTAATCATAAAATCACACGAAGCAGATAAAATTATAAAACTATACCGTACCGTCGAACTTAATAAAAATAACTACGAGACAGACAATTGTGATCGTTTAATAATAACGGACGTCCCAGCTGATCTCGCGACGGCAGCCGCGATATCAGGCACGCGAAGCAACTCTATACCGCGATAAGCCGAGTTGAGGTGCGAGAAAGAAAAGAAGATTTAAAGCTAATGTATCTGAATAAACGACTTTTATTCTAACACGACTACATATTTAATGAAAACGGTGAGAAGACCCTGTGCGACCCTGAGCTCCTAAGTTCCAATTGGCCAACGATCCCAACAAAATCTCTGTACCTCCACGGAGGCACAACAAAATTGGTGGCAGCGGTGGGATGTGCCAAAGGATCGCCAGCCAACTCGCCGAATAAAGACCTGTAAAAAACCAAAAAAGTAAATAACAGGCACGTCAGCAAACAAGTTAAAGCCGACGGACACAAGCAGAAGCAACACATACGGACGACACAAGCAGTACGAGAATCACGGCCAAGCAGCTGAAACCCGAGTAGGAACGCCAGCGTCCAAGGACCAACGCCGACCTACGACATCTCTAAAGACAACGCATCGCCGCCGGGCAACGACCGCCGTACGACGAGCATCAGGCCGCCAGCCTTATCAGCCGCCGAGCGAGAGATTGCAGCATCAGCAACCTACTGATCTAGTGAGCGAACATGCGAGCCGTCTTATTACTGTAAGTCCGTAATATATTTGTAATTGCGTGAATGTCGGAAGGTTCAAACGTACCGAAACCGATAGCGAACCGATCGTGGTTATTAAGCGAACCAGCGCGACAAGCGATTAGCTTAAGTCTAACACCGCGAAAAAATTTTGATAACGCGCGAAGAAATTTAGAAACTCAATACTCGAGCGAAAGCGAGCCCGAGTTACCGGAGAACGTCGTCAAGGAACGCGAATTTCCGTTCAATAGTTTCGACGAAAGCCTATTTCCGTGTGATACGACTGACCTCACTGACCACACTCAACGCGAGACTAGACGTACGCGACCGTATATTAGCAGAACTCCAAGTAGAGTATCATTACGACGCGAATTTTCACTAACCTCCTACGAGAGCGATCTGTTTGACCCGGAAGAAATTTACCGCCAACAAGAAAATAATATGGCCGAATCGCGAAATCCGCACGAACGTACTCCCGCAAATCTGCCGCGAGGCGCGGTAGACGAAGAAATAGACAATATGCGACGATCCATCCGCCAGATGGACCAAAATATAGCGGAGGCCAACCGAACGCCGCCTCCCGAAAGAAACCGCGAAGAAAGAGGAGATTATACACAGATCATCCACATTTTAAATGAAATACGCGCGGATATTAATTCGTTAAACATACGAGTAACGCGACTAGAAAGCGCGGACGCACAATTACCCCGTCATACAGATACTCGCAGGGAAAACGATAATGATGCGTTTGAAACAACATACGGGCGAACGAGACGCGATATCAGAAATCGACGAAGCGTCGCCCCGAATTATCTGCCGTTAAAGGAAGCAAGAATAATGATCCCCGAGTTCGACGGAACCTCGCGACATAAATTGCAAGAATTTTTAAACGCGTGTAAATACGCCGTTCAGAACATAAATCCCGCGGACGAAGAATCGTTAATTCAAGCAATCTTATTTACAAAATTAAAAGGGAAAGCGATGCAGGATTTTGAGACGCGAGATATACAAACGTTCGACGAATTAAAACATCAACTTGAAACTTGTTACCAATCTAAACAAAGTACTACGCACTTACAAATCGAGTTCAATTCATTAAGACAAAAATCAAATGAAACCGCGTATGCTTTCGGACAACGCGTTGAGTTACTAGCAATGAAGTTGTACGATGCTATGATTGAAGGAGAAGAGGACTTCTCACTATCAAAACGCACGATTCAACACACGATTAAAAAACAGGCGTTAATAAATTTTCAAATTGGATTACGCGACGAATTAAAGGTACTCGTACGCGCGCAACGATATACGACGCTCCAAGAAGCGATAACGGGCGCGAGCGCTGAAGAAAAACTTATCGGACCAACGGCAAGAATAAGCAACTTTGCGAATAAAAATAAATACGAATCAAGCAATTCGCGACAGATTCGAAATTCGACTTCGCAATGTTTTAAATGTGGAAAAAACGGACATTACGGACGCGATTGTCGAAGTAATCGATACGCGCTTCCTAAACCGGAAAAATCCTCGCGGATAAATGCAATAAATAAATATTGCAATCATTGTAAGAAATCCGGTCACACCCGCGACGAATGCTGGAGTTTGAACGGTAACCAGAAAAAACGCGAAGAAAATACACACGACCGAAAGAATCCGCGACAACAAAAGCGAGATTCCGAGTCCGACGGTAACAGTAGCAAAGATGATAAAAGCGAATCTAAAAAGAAACAACCGCGACCTGCGTCCGAATATCACATTACGCATATTAAAGATACGCCGAGCACACAGAAGAAGACGGATTTATTGCTAATAACACTACCCATGCGACAAGCAAAGGATGAAAAATTACGGATGTTGTGCGATTCCGGATCAACCATCTCGCTAATAAAATTAAAACAATTAAAGGGCGATACCCTCATATATGAGGAAAAAATAGCGCTCACAGGCATAACCGGGCATAAGGTACACACCATCGGAAAAATGTACGCTACAATTAAAGTAGATGGACATAAAATAAAACATGCATTTTACGTTGTAAAAGATGACATTCCGATCGAATACGAAGGAATTCTAGGAATTGACTTCCTTCGACAACATTCGGTATCTTGCGATTATAAACAAAATCAACTAAAAATAGGAGACGCCGTGCTCAAATTCCATTCATTTAACAAAACCATTCTAAAACCGCGCAGCGAAACCATCGTAAAAGCGACAACGAATCAAAATCGGATAGGAGTAGTACGAGCGGAAGAAACAGCCCCAGGAGTCTATATTGGAAATTGTCTAGTAGAACCTAAAGATCACGCATGCCCCGTTAGTGTAATGAATACGACCGATACAGAAGTCGAGATACAAACGCCACATGTTGTTATCGAAGATGTAGAATACGACCGAGAATCCGAAGTACACACTATACAAACGAGAACAAATTCTAAACCTACTTCCTCACGATACTCGCAAATTTGACAATTACTACGAACACAGCATTTAAATTCAGAAGAAAAACAGGCACTCTTACGGATATGCGAAGAATATTACGATACATTTCAGTTGGACGGAGAACCACTGACGTGCACCGCGACGGTAGAGCACGAGATAAACACGCGCGCCGATACCTCACCGGTAAACACGAGACCGTATCGCCTTCCGGAAAGGCATAAGACGGAAGTAAATAAACAAGTGCAAGAAATGTTAAAAAACGGCATAATCCGAACAAGCGCGAGTCAATGGAACGCACCCCTATTAGTGGTACCGAAAAAAGCCGATGCATCTGGAAAACCAAAGCTCCGAATAGTAGTCGATTTTCGGAAGCTAAATGATCTGACGATAGGCGACTCATTTCCACTGCCCAACATCACCGATATATTGGATCAGTTAGGAAACGCCAAATATTTTACTACATTAGATTTGGCATCAGGATATCACCAGATACCGATGACCGAACGAGATAAAAATAAAACAGCATTTTCAACGCCCTACGGACATTACGAGTTTAATAGAATGCCGTTTGGACTAAAGAATGCGCCAGCAACATTCCAGCGATTGATGAATTCAGTTCTGACTGGAATGCAAGGACTAAAATGTTTAGTTTATCTGGATGATATCGTTATATATGGATCAAGCCTAGAAGACCATAACAAACGACTTAAGGAAGTACTACAGAGACTTCGAGAAAATAATTTAAAATTGCAACCGGATAAATGCGAATTTTTACGCAAGGAAGTGATTTATCTAGGTCACATTATTTCGGAGGATGGAATATCTCCGGATCCGTCAAAATTAACAGCAATAAAAGAATTTCCGACGCCAAAGAAAGTGAAGGATATACAATCTTTCATAGGACTAGCCGGATATTACAGAAAATTCATAGAAGACTTCTCAAGAATAGCCAAGCCACTGACTAAATTAACGAAGAAAACAGAAAAATTCGAGTGGACAATGGAACAGCAAAATGCTTTTGAAATATTAAAAGAAAAATTAATGACGACGCCAGTGCTAAAATATCCAGACTTTACTCAAGAGTTTATAGTGACCACCGATGCCTCCGACTATGCAATCGGAGCAGTATTGTCACAAGGAAAGGTAGGCAATGACCGGCCAATTGCTTACGCCAGCAGAATTTTATCGCGGGCGGAGCAGAATTATAATACAACAGAGAAAGAATTATTAGCAATTGTATGGGCTGTAAAACATTTTAGACCATACGTATACGGTACGAAATTCAAAATCGTAACCGATCATAAACCATTAATCTGGTTATTTAATGTAAACGATCCCGGATCGAGATTGATCCGATGGAGATTAAAGCTTGAAGAGTATGATTATGAAATCATTCATAAAGCCGGACGAGCGAATGCGAACGCCGATGCACTGAGCCGCAATGTAAAAAGAGACGCACATGAAACAGAAGAGGAGCGAGAAGTCCTCGCAATAGAAGAAGAAACGAACTCCGACGAAGAGAAAAAATATACGGAGGAAGAGAAGAAACAGATATTATACGAATATCACGATGCACCCACAGGAGGACATCAAGGAATCGAGCGAACAATAAAAAGAATCCGCCTAAATTATAATTGGCACGGATTAACAAAAGACGTCGAAAAATACATATCAAAATGCGAATTTTGCCAAAAAAATAAATTATCGCGAAAAAATAAAGTACCGTTAATAATCACGGATACACCGACAAAACCTTTCGAAAAATGCGCGTTAGATATCGTAGGACCGTTAACAATAACGACCAACGGAAATAAATATCTATTAACATTTCAAGACAATTTAACGAAATTCAGTAAAGCGATACCGATTCCAAATCAAGAAGCGAATACGGTCAGTAAAGAATTCGTTACAAAAATTGTTCTCGAACATGGAATTCCGGAAAAAATTTTAACGGATCAAGGCACAAATTTCTTAAGCGAAATATTTAAAAATACATGCAAATTATTAAAAATAAATAAAATACAAACAACTGCCTATCATCCGGAAAGTAATGGCGCGTTAGAACGATCGCATCGAACATTAGCCGAATATTTAAGACATTATATAAATGACGACCAGACAGACTGGGACGAATGGATACCCTTCGCAATGTTCACGTATAATACGACGCCACATACAGCTACGGGATATACACCCTTTGAACTAGTCTACGGACACCAAGCCGATCTACCTACGGCACTGACGAGACCGCCTAAGCCGACATATAATTACGACGATTACGCGCAAGAATTAAAAGAAAGACTACGGGCAACAAATCAGCTCGCAAAAGAGCATGTTAAAGAAGAAAAAATTAAAGCTAAACAACAGTACGATAAAAATACTAGAGAAATAAAATTTAAAGTCGGTGACAAAGTATTAGTGTACGACGAGACACTCCGACGCGGACGATCTAAAAAACTCGAATCTTTATGGATCGGACCGTACACAATAATTGAAAAGAATTCAGACGTAAATTACACGATAAAAAAGGGGAGAAAAGCAATCCGCATGCACACAAATAAGCTGAAGCAGTTTATTGAAAATTAATAAGAACACTTACCCTACTCGTTGCGGGAACGACCGGGATAACGCATACGATCGAGAGCACGACGAAGAGTCGCCAAACTCGTCCGACCTCGACCTCCAGAAGGACGATCCCCGATTAAGGCCCGGCGATAAAGACCAGGGCCCAAAGGAAGTCGAGCGGGATCCAACGCCCGAGAGGCCCTCAAGTTGCGGAAAGTACCCGCATCCGCAAGACGGCAGATATCCATCGCCGTCCAAAATAATGGCAAATTGTGCCAAGGATGTGGCACCACCTCACTCACAGTACGATGACCACTTACACAATCCACAGAAATCTGGATCGAAAAGGGCTCCGTACTTCGATATACGGCCTCACAAGCCCGCTCGAACGGATCGCGCGGCAAAGGAGGGCCGCACAAAGTAGAATCATTGCACGCCCTGCATACTAAATTAGACGGATTGGACACAGAATCCAAACACCAAAAACAGAAATTATAAGAGTCCATGACTACTACCGAGTATGTCATCAAACGAACGTCAATAGGAGACTGAATACTAAACGAAATGACCCGTCGAAAAGCATGCAGAAAAATCATCTCAGAAAAAAGATACTAACCGATAACAATGACACTCGCGGGATATCATCGCGAGAAATAAAACTAAAGTATATAATATTACAGGATACTCGTCAGCTGGAACAGCCGACGGACCGCGGGTCTCACGGAGTTATATGAAACGGACTCATCATATGAAATTCAAGAATTTGAATATAACCCGGGCCTATACTTTGAAAAAATTGGACAGCTATACTACGCCAAGGGAACATGGAAATTAGTAATCAAATTAGATCTAACAATATTAAACGACAGATACGAACAAATATTGAAGTATTTGCAACAAACAGAAACGATGTGCGATACAATGAGACTACAGAATCACTACCATCGAGACGCTTGCAATAATCTTGATATTATAGCGAAACGAGAAGCAAAATATCTAACAAACGTAATGACACAAATTCAAACAATATATAAACCACCGACTAACAGACGCAGAGGACTGATAGACGGAATAGGCTCGATAGCGAAAACATTGTTCGGAACAATGGACGCGAACGATGAAAAGCATATTAACGAACAATTAAATTTATTAGAAAATAAACAACAAACGCTACGACACGTGGTTCGAACTCAAATAAAAGTAGTAAATAATACTATAGCGCACATTGAAAAATTAGAAAATATAATAGATCGAAATGAGAAACTTTTACAAAAACGGGTAACGGTATATACTGAACGCGCCGAAATAAATGAACATTTTATAATAATCACCGCGGTAATAACAGAGTTAATACGCGACGCGGAAAATACAATCGAATATTTAACATATATACGCAAAGGAGCAATGCATCCGAAATTAATGCCGATAGAAACGATTATTACACATTTAAAAGAAGCAACGCAACAATTACAACAAGGAATGTATTTCCCGTTTAAAATTCACGCGGAAGATTGGCTAGCGATAGAAGAATATACTAAAATAAGCGCGTTCTACGATAAAAGAAATGTTTATACCATATTGCGATTCCCATTAATTACACAACCGAGTTACGATATTATAAATGTAATTACATTCCCCGTACCGATGAATAATAAAATATTTACCGTAACCGAAATAAATAATAAAATAATTGCAATAGATAAGGAAAAATTAACTTATCTTAGAATAACGGAAAGCGATTTAAAAAATTGTATAGAAATAAACTCCCAATATACGTGTGAAAATACGATACCGATATATCGCATGAATCAAAATGCACCGTGCGAAATACAAATGTATACACTGTCACGACAACACAATTGTAACACACAATTGATAAGCTCGAAAAATGCGATCTGGACAACACTACGACAACCGCACACTTGGTTATATGCGACCGCGACCGACCAACAGATAACGATACAATGCGATAATCGACACGAACAAAAAAGAATAATTAAAAATACAGGAAAAATTACATTAAGAGGAAAATGTAAATTAACGACAACAGATATGACGTTACAGTCAATAAAAACAGTATACGAAACAAGCGTAGAAACCTACTTACCAGAAATAAATATCACGCTTCTACAGATATACAAGACACACGATAACGACACACTAGAAAACGTAACGCTACACCGAACAGAATTAATAAAATTAAAAAATAAACTAGAAGAATTAAATAATAATCTACAAGACAACGAACAGAACTTCTTGGTTCAAAAACAATTTGTTTATCCAATGGCTACAAGCGGAATCATAACAATAATTATAATAGCCATTGTAACATATATAATTATAAAAAATAAAAAGAGGAAAATAAAACGACCATCAGTCAGGATATACGATGAAGAACCACGTATATCTTACGGACTTCCAAGACCTATACTAAAGCGTAGTCTAAGTACGCGATTTTAGATAGTAAGAAACGATTATATCAAATATTATATACGGGAAAAATAATGTATTCGTTAGAATAAGAAAGGGTATAACTAAAGAAAAACGTTGTACCCCCGTTTTTCTTTTTTCAACGGGGGAGGGATGTTATAGCCCAAAACGGCTATAACCATATTATAATAGTATAATTATTAATTATTAAATATTATTTAACGTCTTCCGACTATAACTCGAAGTCGAGGAAGACGTATAAAGTTACGAGCGCAATCGCTGACAAAGCAAGCCACGCGCGGAGGCCACGCGTTCGCGAGACTCGAAGACCGATACGCCGGAAATGCAAGCAAAGAATATACGTAGCTTGCATCCGGGGTTTTTCCACCCAAAATCGAGCGACACGACCACCTATGGTCCTGTCGCTAAGCGATCCCCTCCAAAAAACTAATCAAACAGGAGGTGATAAAACTACCCACCTCGAACGAGCGCCAGGCAGTCCTAATCATAAAATCACACGAAGCAGATAAAATTATAAAACTATACCGTACCGTCGAACTTAATAAAAATAACTACGAGACAGACAATTGTGATCGTTTAATAATAACGGACGTCCCAGCTGATCTCGCGACGGCAGCCGCGATATCAGGCACGCGAAGCAACTCTATACCGCGATAAGCCGAGTTGAGGTGCGAGAAAGAAAAGAAGATTTAAAGCTAATGTATCTGAATAAACGACTTTTATTCTAACACGACTACATATTTAATGAAAACGGTGAGAAGACCCTGTGCGACCCTGAGCTCCTAAGTTCCAATTGGCCAACGATCCCAACAAAATCTCTGTACCTCCACGGAGGCACAACATATTGTACTTTGTTTCGAATTACGGAAATATTTATGGCGACGAGTATATGTCGCATAACGTTCACAATCTTCTACGTCTTTCCAATGATGTACAAAATTTTGGTTCTTTAGTAAATTTTAGATAACTTTAGTTGCTTTAAATTTGAAAATTATAAGCAAAACATTAAAAAAAAATTACATCAATCGGGAGCACCTTTAGAAGAGTTTTCTAATCGTACTTTTGAAGAATTACAGCTTCCCATTCAATCATGTAAAATACAACAATATCCGATTGTTTTTTATAAGAAAGATAACGCCATTTCTCATGTCCAATCCAAAAATTTTAAAATTGCAGCCAATGAAGCTGATAACTGTGCTATACTTTGTGATAAATCTGTAATATTTATCTTGGATATATTTGAAAAAGACTGTGTTTGTTATATTCGTGCAAAATGTTTTTTAAATCCAAAGGCTCTTTTCATATACCCTGCTCTTCAAAAAGACTTGGAACATTTTAAATATCAAATACTACTACTACTACAGACATAATTAAAATTTCAGTAACGCAAGTAAAAAAGAAGTGTTTCAAAATTAAATGTTTTGATGAAATTTGTTCTTATATTACAATACCATTGCAAGCTACTAATAATTAGATGTTATAACTTTTTGGTTGAATATATTTTAATTTTTTTCATTTTTGTATGCGTACGCTTTATATGATTAAATTTATATGCATCATATGCAATAAACGTACGATTCTTTTGTCTTTATATGAAATATTGCAAATACAAATTTTGATGGATTTTTAGTTCATGGCTAAAAATATTTCAAAGGTGAGTGTATAGTATTTTACTATAACAAAGATTCATGTTTCATTTTATACAAGTTAAACAAATAATATGAAAAAAAAGATTTGGAAGATTGTTCAATCTACATTCTGTTTGACAATTTTCTTTTTCGAAGGCCTTTTTTATAAATCTGTAATTTGTAAACACGAAGAATCGATATACCTAAATTTTATATCAAAAGTAGCAAAAGTATTATATGTATCAACGTTAGAACAAATTTGACAAGAAAATTAATCTTATAACAATTTAAGTTTTGTTTCCATTAAAAATGATATTATGTTCAATTTCCTTTTGTTTTTAAAATTATTGATGTTATTACGAACTAATTTCTGTTTTCAGTTTTTGAAACGTTATACATTTCCCACATTTTCCACAAGATGAGTTGTGAAAATAAGAAATATGCAGTAGTTAAATTTTTATCAGATTCTACATATTCTGAAATTCCAACAGCATGGCTTTTTAAAGATAAGGAGGATATTCAGCAATGTTGGTGGCCATCTCGAACGGCAAACAATGCAACATTAATAATAAACTGTGAAAGTCCCGATTCTACATGGAATAGTTATGAAGTGGATATCGTAAAATATTGTAGTAAGTATTTGCATTAATATATAATCGTCAAGTTTATAACATAAAACATAAAGTAACATATAGAAAAAATAAAATCATTTCTTATGTTTTTACCGCTTAGTTAAATAATTAATTACTATCATAATATACAAATATATGTACATGCGAAGTATATGATGTAAAATACAGATTTAATTACCAGTAAATATTAAAACTATTATGCTAGTCAGTGAATGAAAAATCTAAATGTTATTTTTTTTTCTTTACTGCAGCATCTCTTGAATCAGCTCGAAAGAATGCAGCAGATTCCAATTATAGCACAACCGACGAAGAACGACTGGGCCGAGGAAAGAGGCAACGTATTTTGTATAGTCGTTTCAGCGATGAAGAAGAATATGATTATCAATCTCAACCTCGAAAATATATGAAAAGTAAAGTACCGTTGACACATATTTTACTATAATTGCGTCCGTTTTGGACACTTTCGTACTGAAAACATTATTCTATCTTTATCAGCATATAATGAGCAATAAAGATAGATTGATGCTATCAACATGAAAATGTGCAAAGCGAATGCATATTTCCTTTATATTATAGCATAATTTTCATATAACTATTTTGCATTGTTACTGTTCACGAATCCTTGCAATGTAATATATTTAAACGAAGAAATGTAATATTGGAATAAAAATATTGGATTCTATTTACAGAAAAACAAATTAAAACTGCTGTTCAGGCAACCACCAACACTGTTCAGCAACTACCATCATGTCCTCCAAACTTGGATTTTATTAACAACGAACAACAAAACAAGATCTTAAAAATTAATAATGACAACAAACACAACAAAATTATTACTTCACAAAATAGTATTTCTTTATGATAAAAATATGTAAAATATGATAATTATTATTGCATGAGTACAGTAATATTATACATAGTAATTTATACATTTCCAGAAGAAGAAAATGTATTGATAACAACAGATATGGGAGACAAGGAGAATGAATATTCCAATCTGTACAATGTACCCATAATATTACAAGGTATATAAATTACAATATTAAAATCACCATTAATTGTAAAACATTAATTGTAAAACTACAAACTTTAATTTTATAGGGAACGCTGCACCGATTCAAAACTTAGAAGATATCTCTAATATAAAAGGTAAATCATTTTTGCATAGTATTTGTATTCAATTCACAAGTTATCATTTTGTGTATATAATCTTTTTGATCATATTGCAGATAGTATACAACAAATGTTGCGTATGCAAGCAGTAGCAAATATTACATTAAAAGATTTACAGCAACGATTATTAAAAATAGAAACGGCCATTAAACATCGCGCGTTAAATCCTGAAAAAATTTGTTGTGCCTCCGTGGAAGCACAGCGAATTTTTGGGGATCGTTGGCCAAATTAGAACTAAGGAATTCGGGATCGTGCAGGATCGTTCCGCCGTTGTAGTAAATATGTAGTTTGAGTAGAATAAAAATCATTTATTTAGTTACATCGACTTTAACTCTTCTTTTCCTTTGCGCACTTGTTTATTTACTTCCGTTTTATGCCTTTCCGGAAGGCGATACGGTCTCGTGTTTACCGGTGAGGTATCGGCGCGCGTGTTTATCTCGTGCTCTACCGTCGCGGTGCACGTCAGTGGTTCTCCGTCCAACTGAAATGTATCGTAATATTCTTCGCATATCCGTAAGAGTGCCTGTTTTTCCTCTGAATTTAAATGCTGTGTTCGTAGTAGTTGTCTTTGCGAGTATCGTGAGGAAGTAGGTTTAGAATTTTTTCTCGTTTGTATAGTGTGTATTTCGGATTCTCGGTCGTATTCTACATCTTCGATAACAACATGTGGCGTTTGTATTTCGACTTCTGTATCGGTCGTATTCATTACACTAACGGGGCATGCGTGATCTTTTGGTTCTACTAGACAATTTTCGATATAGACTCCTGGGACTGTTTCTTCTGCTCGTACTACTCCTATCCGATTTTGATTTGTTGTCGCTTTTACGATGGTTTCGCTACGCGGTTTTAGAATTGTTTTATTAAATGAATGGAATTTGGGCACGGCGTCTCCTATTTTTAGTTGATTTTGTTTATAATCGCAAGATATCGAATGTTGTCGAAGGAAGTCAATTCCTAGAATTCCTTCATATTCGATCGGGATGTCGTCTCTTACAACGTAAAATGCATGTTTTATTTTATGTCCATCTACTTTAATTGTAGCGTACATTTTTCCGATGGTGTGTACCTTATGCCCGGTTATGCCTGTGAGCGCGATTTTATTCTCATATATGAGGGTATCGCCCTTTAATTGTTTTAATTTTATTAACGAGATGGTTGATCCTGAATCGCACAACATCCGTAATTTTTCATCCTTTGCTTGTCGCATGGGTAGTGTTATTAACAATAAATCCGTCTTCTTCTGTGTGCTCGGCGTATCTTTAAAATGCGTAACGTGATATTCGGACGCAGGTCGCGGTTGTTTCTTTTTAGATTCGCTTTTATCATCTTCGCTACTGTTACCGTCGGACTCGGAATCTCGCTTTTGTTGTCGCGGATTCTTTCGGGGGGGCGGAACTCACTGCGTCCACGCATATACTTTCTCATCCATGCAACAATTGTGGGGCGGACTGTCTCTCTGTCTCTATATTATTACCCAAATGTTAACTTTAAATATCTCAGAAACTATAAGAGACCGCCGATTAAGTTATAAAGAAAAGTTACTCAGGATCATGTCCTTGACAACATATGTCAAGGTCAAAGTCATCGGTGAGGTGTAACCTAATATGCATATTTACCATAATTAGAATGAAAATAGAATATTTATATTATATATAATAGAATAAATAAAATTTATCTTCCATTCTTTTATGTAAGAGAAATAACTTGATAATAAAATAATAAATATAAAAACTCAACAATAATTATATTTTTAAAAAAATAGCGGGGATTATAACTTTTGAGGTATGTTTAATACGTATTATATATAACTGACAAGCTAGATTCAATAATTACTCAGCTTTTAAGGAATATAAATTAATAGAATAATATAAATTTAGATAAACACAGTTTATATTTATAGCTGAATGTAAAAATTATTAAAAAATACAAAATAAAATAAATAAAATATAATAAAATATAGAAATATAAAATATAATAATAAAATAAAAATATAAAAAATAATAAATACAAAAATGCTTAAGAAGCAAATTGCGTATGTACATGTATGTATTTAAATCTTAAAAGTTCTTAAGACTAGAATAACAAATAATAAATAAATTTTGAAAAGTTCTTAATATTAAACGTTTCGATCCTCGATTGGACCCTCTTCAGTAAAAACAAATTGAAAGAACGAGAAAAGGTTCTTGTTAAGACTATTGTTGAAACGCATTTTAACAGCCAGCGTAAATTAAAAATAAAGATAAAGGCTCTATATTAATCATCGACTGATATGGTAATATTATATGTTAATATTATTGTTGCATCTCTTCTTCATCGTCGTGTGAATGCAATGTTAAGTTGCTTTTTCGCTCAGGTATTGATTTTTTATATAAATTTTCTGTCGTGTGGAGAGTTAGATGTTCATGTGTCACTGCCATAGTGACATAGAGCAGTTTTATCATTAGCTCTTAAAGCGTATTTTATAACGCAAATTGAATTTAATGTCTCAATGGACATATTATTTCTTTTTCTTGTTTTTGCATCTGGAATAATGGAAAATACGCGTTCAGCTTCAGCGTTTGAGTGAGGAAGAGTTCTTACAATGCTTAAAAGCGATCGTAAATTTGGAAAACGAATATTTTCTTCGTCCGTTAAATACAAACCGATTTGTCTCCACATATCATCGAAGGATAATTTAGACCAGTCGACTTTTGTAGGTAGATCGACTTCATATAAAGATTTCCATTCATTTCGCACTTCATCTTCATCGACTAATTTTCCTAATCTGCGATTAACCTGCAGTACTCTAAAAACCGTTGACTCTCGATCACACTCAAACAATGCAGTTTTGTTATCGAAAACTGCAACACAATGTAAAAAGTTATCGTCGATTGGAAGACCATCACGAATTTGTTCACATGCTTTTATATAAAATTGCAAACAATTTTCTCGAATAAAATCGACGTCTATTTTAGGTAAAACTTTCTGATTTATTTGCTCTTGTAAATATTCTTTACATTCAAAACCAAAATCAGTTTCCTCTGAAAGAAGATGATTGGCACGATCAGAAAAGTTCACGGTCCTAACAATATGACCAAACACTCCAGTTTTTAATAAAGCAGGCTTCATAAATTTTCTAAGAAACCAAAGTAGCAATTCGATTGAGGAAGGCTGCAGCTCGTGAATAATGGACTTCCTTGTCTGAAACTTTGCATTGTATTTGTTGAACGTATCAAGTGCAAATTCAAGAAAGAAGAGATAATCTTTCGTCAAAGGATTTTGAAAAATGGACAGCAAGTTATGCGCAGGACGAACATTCTCAGATGCCTGTTCCATTAAAAAGTTGCCTAAAATTCCCATATTTCCAAGATTCTCTGAATGCACTTGTGACGCGTTAACCAACATGTTTCTGCATACTTCAAAATGCTCAAAGATTTATCTTCGAAGCACATCTGAAAATCTCGGAAAATAGCTGTTCTTTTTGGACTATTGTTGATAAATGTGGAAATGCCTTTAATAAAATGCTCACAATCTTGAGGAATTATTTCGCAGGCCGCTTTTGCTGCTAATGCTGAAGAGTGGCATACACATGGAAGTGTTACAAGATTCGGACTTTTTTCTATCAATTTTATTTTAAAAGAGGACGTTTTGCCTATCATTACAGAGGCATTATCGCAACTAAGACCAACGATCAACCGAAGAGAAATATTCTTTTTCAATAATTCGTTCTCAAACGATTGAAAGATCTTATTGGTAGAACAATCCGTCGCATTCAAATGAATCATTTGTAATAATTCACATCTGACATGTAACGTTTTTGGTTCAACATAACGAACCATTAATGAGAGCCATTTATCGTTTGTTATGTCAGATGTTTCATCTTCGTAAATTGAGAATTTGTTTTCTCTCAATACTTCACTAATTCGATGTGTTTCTTGACGGCACACGACATCGTTAACAATGTGTGTTAATTTTGTTCTTCCCAAAGACATTGCCTGTAGAATATCAGGTTCTTTCGCAATATCCTTCATGAGAAAAAGTAATTCGGATGAAATTGAGAATAGCAAATTCTTTTCAACGAAAAAGATCGCTAATCTTATTTCCGCAATTTTAACTCGTTCGTTAAAATCGAAATCTTCTCTTAGAACATGTTGAGTTTTTGATTGTCCTGGATTAATTTCTTCGACAGAGGAACTTTCCAATTCCGAATAGTTAGTCCAAGAATTTGGATTTAATTTTTTCATATTTTCCAGATGATATGTACTCTTCGAATGTTTTTTTATTTCTGAAAGACCACAAACTAATGTCGTTTGACAGGCTAAGCAGAAAAATTTGTGAGGATCATCAGGAATTTCTTTCACCCAGATTTTCCAGGAAGGATTATCATCAAACCATTGATGTTGGAATCATTTCTGTCTACCCATCTTCAGTCTTTTAGTAGCGGGTTCTTGATCGCTCATTTTTAAATTAATAATGTTCGTCACAATTTAAAAATATATAATAAATAAATAAAATAAATGAATAAAATAAAATAAATAAATAAAATAAATGAAAAGAAAAAAAGAAAAAAATAAAATAAAATAAAATAAAATAAAATAAATAAATAAAATATAATAAAATAAATAAATAAAATATAATAAAATAAATAAATAAAATTAATTAATTAATACAAAAGAAATATAAAAATATGTTTTGTTTTCTATCTATTATTTTTTGCGCTGAAAATGATTCGAAGAAGAGATCGAAACGTACGCCGTTCTACAATTTAAAGCGAGATATAATAAATGTGCCCTAATTATTGCGCCTGGCTTTTATTGCCTTTTTTACCTTATTTATTATATTTAAAAGTCTTATGATTATATTAATAATATATTAATTTCTTCAAAGACATCTCAGAAATCCAAATTTATTATCCGCAGAGATGTATCAATTTGCGGCAGAAAAGACAATTAAAATTAATTGAGCCGTTTAGAAAAATTATTTGATTATAACAGTGATGGAATAATATCGAATAAAAATAAAAACTAATATATCACGACTTACCGATGAAGGATCTATTAAAATAAAGATCGGAAGCTCAACGGAAAAACACAACCGTGACATTACATGATATGCCTTAAACTGTCGCGCGGACGGAGAAAATAAACAAAATACAATGAAATAAGAACAACAAGGCAAACACGATCATGATGAGAAAAACAAATTATCAGTGCCGGTTAATTTATAACTTTTTTAGCTTTTTAATGATGGGAAAATAGGAAGAATTTAATGATCCGATAATTCGCTCTGCAAGTTCAAACTAATTCTCTGTTTTTTTTATAAGTAACATTTCCGACGTGAATCTCCTATGATAACACGGTTCATTATATAAAACAATTCCTCAACATTGTGAGCATTTTATTAAAGGCATTTCCACAATTTATTAACAGCAATCCAAACAGAACTGCTATTTTCCGAAATTTCTAGATGTGCTTCAAAGATAAATCTTTGAATATTTTAAAATATTCAGAAACACGTTGGTTAACACGTTACAAATGCATTCAAAGAATTTTAGAAATGTGGGATGTATTAGAAAATTTTTTGATGGAACAAATATCTGAGAACGTTCGTGCTGCAAATAATTTGCTTTCAATTTTCCAAAATCCTACAACAAAAGCTTATTTCTTTTTTCTTGATATTGCACTTATGCGACAATAAAAAACAAACGCAACAATAATATTATCATATAATAATACCATAATCGATTATAAAGCTTTTTATTTTTGTTTTTAATTTACGCTGGCTGTTAAAATGCGTTTCAACAATAGTCTTAACAAGAATCTTTTCTCATTCTTTCAATTTGTCTTTACTGAAGAGGGTCCAATCGATGATCGAAACATTTAATATTAAGAACTTTTCAAAATTTATTTATTATTTATTATTCTAGTCTTAAGAACTTTTAAGATTTAAATACATACATGTACATACGCAATTTGCTTCTTAAGCATTTTTGTATTTATTATATTTTATATTTTTATTTTATTATTATATTTTATATTTCTATATTTTATTATATTTTATTTATTTTATTTTGTATTTTTTAATAATTTTTACATTCAGCTATAAATATAAACTGTGTTTATCTAAATTTATATTATTCTATTAATTTATATTCCTTAAAAGCTGAGTAATTATTGAATCTAGCTTGTCAGTTATATATAATACGTATTAAACATACCCCAAAAGTTATAATCCCCGCTATTTTTTTAAAAATATAATTATTGTTGAGTTTTTATATTTATTATTTTATTATCAAGTTATTTCTCTTACATAAAAGAATGGAAGATAAATTTTATTTATTCTATTATATATAATATAAATATTCTATTTCCATTCTAATTATATTTATTCTACTAATTGCATTTATTCTATTGTATTGCATAGAAATATATATATTGCATATATTGCAAGCGAATAGGAAAATTCGACGGGCGAACATGTGCGAGCGGCGAACGTTTTCGTGATCGCTCAGTGCTGTTCGTAGCTCGTAGCCTGCCCCCACGCACGAAGCTACACGTACACGCTATGACGTAGTGACTACGTCTGTATTAGTAAGTCCCGCGGTAAGTGGTGGGGGCTCCCATTTCCCACGAATTGGCAGCTCTGCCTTCGTGCGGATTTCGCGATTCGGCCATATTATTTTCTTGTTGGCGGTAAATTTCTTCCGGGTCGAACAGATCGCTCTCGTAGGAGGTTAGTGAAAATTCGCGTCGTAAAGATACTCTGCTTGGAGTTCTGCTAATATATGGTCGCGTACGTCTAGTCTCGCGTTGAGTGTGGTCAGTGAGGTCAGTCGTATCACATGGAAATAGGCTTTCGTCGAAACTATTGAACGGAAATTCGCGTTCCTTTACGACGTTCTCCGGTAACTCGGGCTCGCTTTCGCTAGAGTATTGAGTTTCTAAATTTCTTCGCGCGTTATCAAAATTTTTTTCGCGGTGTTAGACTTAAGCTAATCGCTTGTCGCGCTGGTTCGCTTAATAACCACGATCGGTTCGCTATCGGTTTCGGTACGTTAGAACCTTCCGACATTCACGCAATTACAAATATATTACGGACTTACAGTAATAAGACGGCTCGCATGTTCGCTCACTGGGTCAGTAGGTTGCTGATGCTGCAATCTCTCGCTCGGCGGCTGATAAGGCTGGCGGCCGGATGCTCGTCGTACGGCGGTCGTTGCCCGGCGGCGATGCGTCGTCCTTAGAGATGTCGTAGGTCGGCGTTGGTCCTTGGACGCTGGCGTTCCTACTCGGGTTTCAGCTGCTTGGCCGTGATTCTCGTACTGCTTGTGTCGTCCGTATATGTTGCTTCTGCTTGTGTCCGTCGGCTTTAACTTGTTTGCTGACGTGCCTGTTATTTACTCTTTTGGTTTTTTACAGGTCTTTATTCGGCGAGTTGGCTGGCGATCCTTTGGCAAATCCCACCGCTGCCACCAATTTTGTTGTGCCCCTCGGTGGAGGCACGGGGTTTGTTCTGGGATCGTTGGCCACTAGGAGCTAGGGAGCTCAGGATCGAGCAGGGTCGTCTCGCCGGGTCACCAATTATGTAGTTTTAGTAGAAATAAAGTCCTTTATTCTCATACATCGGCTTTAAATCTTCTTGTCTTTCTCGCACCTCAACTCGGCTTATCGTGGTATAGAATTGCTGCGCGTGCCAGATATCGCGGCTACCGTCGCGAGATCAGCTAGGCAGTCCTAATCACAAAATCACACGAACCAGTTATAATCATACAATTACGTAGTGCGAATAAATGAACAATAGCAATCACGAGACAGACTAACGTAAACGATTTAATAATAAAGAACGGCCCAGTTGATCGAGCCACGAGAGTCAGAGAGTCGAATCATCAATAAGCGCGTCTAGTAGACTAACACACCGCCGCGAATTCTCACTAACGTCATACGATTCAAGTATCTTTGACCCCGAGGAAATCTATCGTACTGTATGTAGACATGTATAACTCAAACGCTTCCGCATCGCAACCCATCACATCGGAAGATATCGATGAGGGAAATAAGCGATTACAAGAAGAAGCAAATAGAAACGCGACACAATCAAACGCGCTAGCTCAATACAAACCGCAGAAAGAAACGAACGAAGCAGCCGACGACCTTAGGGACATATTGCGGGAAATGAGAGGAAATGAGACGGGAAATTAGAAGTATGCATGCCAAGCTATACGATTTAAGAAAGAGAGGACCGCAACCCCGACAAAACAATGAGCATAGAACTCCGCCAGGAGAAAGAACCGAAACCGCGTACGAGTCCACACCCGAAGATGTACGACATCGAAGAGGACGCGGATTTTTACCATTAAAAGAGGCTCGCGGAATGATTCCGGAATTCGACGGATCGCCAAATAAATTACAAGAATTTCTAAGTGCGACTACATATGCAGTAGAACATATTGACCCATTAGACGAAGTAACGCTATTAGGAGCAGTATTATGCACGAAATTAAAAGGCAGAGCGATGCTAGACTTTCAAACGCGTAAAATTCGAGATTTCGCACAGTTGAAACGAGAATTAGAGGTCTGTTACGCAAGTAAAAAGAGTACGACCCATCTACAAATTGAATTTAACACGCTAAAACAGAAAAACAGAGAAAGCGCGCGAACTTACGGACTTAGAACCGACAAACTAGCCATGGAGCTATACGAATTGATGATGGAAGGACGTCATCATACAGTAGATAATAAACGCGCAATCATGGAAATAATACAGCAACAAGCCTTAGAAAATTTTCAAATAGGATTGCAAGACGAAATTAAAACAATTGTTCGATCGCGAGGATATGCTACGTTGCAAGAAGCAATAGCAGCGGCCAGCGCGGAAGAAAAAGTTAAAGGACCGTCCGCGACCGGCACGCGAAGCAAAATCAATTTTACACCGACCTATAAACAGGAAAACCAAACGAGTGTAAAATGTCAAAAATGCGGAAAAACCGGGCATTACGGTCGAGATTGTCGAACTAGTCGATACGCGAACCGATTTTCATGGCCGAAACCCGATAGACAACCCCGCGTAAATACGGTAAATAAATATTGCAATTATTGCAAAAAATCCGGACACGATCGCGAAGAATGTTGGTTATTACACGGACGACCCAATAGAGATCAATCAAGCCGAACCAAACAATATAATTCGCGACCGGAAAATAACAATCGTAAGAGCAACGAGCAAGCGAAAAGGAGACCTAACACTGCGCACAGCAGTGACGAGGAAGACAAGGAAGAAACGAAGCAGCGACGACCCGCAATCGAATATCGCGTTACACACGTGAAGCGTGCCCCGCGAACGCATACAGGACTAGACTTAGTCGCCTTACCTATGCGAGAATCGAAAAGAGGAAAAATTAATTTATTGTTCGACACGGGAGCCGCTATATCACTAATTAAAGTAAAGCATTTAAAAGACGAAACGCTAATAACAGAAGATAAAATAGCGCTTACAGGAGTAACAGGACATAAAGTATATACGATAGGAAGAATCAACGCCACAATAAATTTAAACGACGGTAGAGTGAAACATAAAATGTACGTCGTAAAAGATGATTTTCCGATCGAATACGACGGAATATTAGGAGTAGACTTCCTGAAGAAACAAGGAGCCAGTTGCAATTACTCGAAGAAACAATTGAGAATCGGACGGAATACTTTGAAATTATATCCGTATCAGAGAACCACATTGCAACCTCGTAATGAAACAATAATACAAGTAGCTACGAATAAAAATATGATAGGCATCATTCAGGCAGAAGAAGCCGCACCAGGAGTATTTATAGGAAGCTGCTTGGTCGACCCACAAAATTATCTATGTCCCGCAAGTGTAATAAACACAACGGATAAAATAATCGAAATGTTAATGCCGCAAGTAACAATTGAAGAAATCGCACAAGAAAACACGGTGGAAATAAACGCCACACAAACGAAAAAAGGAGAAGATGACATCCCGCGTACCGAAAAGGTAACACGAGCCCTTCGAATCGACCATTTAAATAAGGAAGAATTAAAAGCAATAAAAGAGATATGCGAAAATTACAGCGACATATTCAACATCGAAGGAAAACCACTGACTTGCACCAACACAATCGCGCATAAGATTGCAACGCAAGCAGATAGCTCACCGGTCAACGTACGGCCTTACCGCCTGCCGGAGAAGCATAAAGAAGAAGTAAATCGACAAGTCCGAGAAATGTTAAAAAATGGAATAATCAGATCAAGCATAAGCCAATGGAACGCACCGTTATTGGTAGTTCCTAAGAAAGCTGATGCGTCAGAAAAACCTCGATATAAATCCGATGTGCAAACCGAAAATAATTCAAGAGCACATCTACGGCACCGCAAGCGAATCAAATGTAACAGTAGAGATAGAAACCGACACCACAATAATTAACACTGCAATGCTAAAATAAAGTAGATATAAAAAACAATTTTAAAATGCGAAAAATGTATAGCGAAATATATGTAGACGAAAATTCACGTATAGTTAATTTTCTTTTTCCAAAGGGGGAGGGATGTCGTAACCCGACCAATCTCTAAATATATTAAAAGATAAAACAATAAAGTAAAACAGAAAAGATTAAGAAAGAGCTGAGTAAAGCAATGCATTAAAATTAGAAAAGAGATCAAGGAAAGATAATTAAGAAAGAGTAAAGTAATAAAAGATTATTAATAAAATAAAAATAAGATACGTGACTAAAGAGAAGGTAGTCACGGTCAAGTTCTGACAGCTGACGAGCGGAGCACGAGACATGCTCCGGTCAGGGACACCACACTCCTCCCTAATCAACGACCTAATTAATTAATATATATTGAGCGCGAGATGCACCGACGCTAGCTCAGTAATATAGCTCATTAACATCGCTCGCTACTCGCTCGCTCAGATCAACAGTATCGATATACCGTACGTATCGCGCCCGACTATTATAATCGCGATTAAGTGAAAGTGTACGAAAGAATCTGTGAAATATATCAATTTATACCTAACGTTCGGGAGTGTCTTATTTCGAGCGTGGATCCTAATCCGTTGGGCGTATAAATCCCTAAAGACCTCTTCCTTAGCGGCTAGAGGCACAACACACTTAAAGAAAATAGATAATATTAATAATTTTTAATAATGTTTCTTAATAATGATTAACAATATATTTAATAATACTGAACAATATTATTACCTTGTAATAAACCGCTTTCGCGAGGCGGTGACGGATAACTCGGTCGGGATCCGGGGCTCGTGAAAGGGTATCGAGAGACGAACGAAAGTGATGTTAGGTAAAATATAATTTATTGCGTGTTGTGGTGTATATGTACAGCGTGTGTGTTTATGTGTGTGAGTATGTATAGGTGTGCGAATGTATTATTGTGCGTGCGAGACGAGTGACGAGTGAGTGAGTGCGCAAATGTATAACAATGATTAGTTGAGCGCAGAGTATCGAATGTAAGATCGTTATGTGTGAGCGAATGATACAAGCGTGTGAGGGTGTATCGGTGTAATTCGCTGTGTGCGTGAAGCGGTCGCCTGTACGGCGATACGGCGGTGTGCGATGTATAAATGATTATAATCGATATAGATATAATGTAAATGCATATACGATGCAGGAAGTGCAGCGGTACGGTCGTATTGGGGCGCGGTGCATCCAATGCAACTCACGGATGCGTGGCGCGGTTCGAGTTTCCGGCGGATCGATCGAATATCGATTATAGCTCGCGGGCCGTGATTTCGGCAGATGACGTTAGCTGTCGGGAGGTAATTGTGGTCGGCCCGGTGGGCGGTCCTTCGATGCGTAGGTATTGATCGCGTATGTCGATCGGTGTCGCGGTAGGGATGTGGATCATCCCCCGGCGCGGGACTTAGCGCGCCGTATCAATGGCGAGTCCCGATATCGTAATGGCGGTCGGGCCGTATTAGATAAGCGTGTCTAGTGCGTTCGGTAGTAAGTCGGGATGGTCTGTCCCCGTGTCATTCGGGAGTGCAACGGGCGACGAGAACACCCGTCGATGGCAGGGAACTCCCCACCACTAGAAGGTCGCCGTTGCACGCAGGTGGTCGGATTTATGCGAGGTGTCGAGTACTCTCGACGGGGACGAGTACGCCCGTTCCCGTTTGCCTCGTTTTAATCGGTTTCGGAAGAATCGCTCTCGGAGATGCCGCAAACTCTCGGCGGAGGCTGTGTACACCCAACCCCGTTTTCTCTCTCTCTCTGAGCGGTTAAGGATCTAGGCGGTTTCCAGGTCTTACAGACTCTGGCGGTGCGGAAGATCTGGTCTCGATAATTAGAAACGCGCTCTATTTATACGTCAAAAAGAGTCCGCGGCGACAAAGTGTCGATTTTTAATACTTTTAGACGAGCAACAAATTCAATCTCCCTTATATTTCGATAGTATATTGTCCACAGATTATTTTAATACCATAAACATGCGAGCAACAAATTCTTTTAATTAACATATATAATATAAGAGCGCATCATATAGGATCCGCAGAGACAAAGTATAAATTTTTAATACTTTAAGATGAGTAACAAATTCAGTGAAGCGAGGGGGGGGGATTTAAGGCGGGAGGAGGCACGAACCAAGCATCCATCTCTTCCGTGGCAGCGGCACTGTCGTGTCTGTGTAGGGCGTTTACACACTTCCTCAGCCCGACAAATAATTGTTAGAAAACAACATTTGCGGGTCTGAAAAAATATGCGAGGTACAAGCGGCTGAATCGGGAATCGAAGCCGAGTCTTTCGCTTTCCGGGCAACTGCTCTTACCACTGAGCTATTCAGACCTCGCATCTTACGCCACTCTAACACAGTACATACGACTCCAGAGCGATGTTGGAATCTCGCTCAATGGATGCAGTGTCGATTGCCACGGAAAGATGACATCCCCAGCACGTCTCCAGAGCGGTCCAATCATATCAAACGATTGAAAATTGGCCCCCGTAGCCGCTCAGCGATGAGTCTTGACTCATCACCAGTATGAATGGAAGTCTCCTCGAGTAGTCCATCCTAAACCACTACGCCTAAGCAGCCCCCTCTTCTGCTCCCAATTAATAATACGATCTTCCACCGTCACCACGTGGTGGATCTAGTGGACAGATTACCAGCATTTACGCTGGCGCAGATGTACACCGCAGAGTGAAGCGAGGGGGGGATTTAAGGCGGGAGGAGGCACGAACCAAGCATCTATCTCTTCCGTGGCAGCGGCACTGTCGTGTCTGTGTAGGGCTTTTACACACTTCCTCAGCCCGACAAATAATTGTTAGAAAACAACATTTGCGGGTCTGAAAAAATATGCGAGGTACAAGTGGCTGAATCGGGAATCGAACCCGAGTCTTTCGCTTTCCGGGCAACTGCTCTTACCACTGAGCTATTCAGACCTCGCACCTTACGCCACTCTAACACAGTACATACGACTCCAGAGCGATGTTGGAATCTCGCTCAATGGATGCAGTGCCGATTGCCACGGAGAGACGACATCTCCAGCACGTCTCCAGAGCGGTCCAATCATATCAAACGATTGAAAATTGGCACCCGTAGCCGCTCAGCGATGAGTCTTGACTCATCACCAGTATGAATGGAAGCCTCCTCGAGTAGTCCATCCTAAACCACTACGCCTAAGCAGCCCCCTCTTCTGCTCCCAATTAATAATACGATCTTCCACCGTCACCACGTGGTGGATCTAGTGGACAGATTACCAGCATTTACGCTGGCGCAGATGTACACAGCAGAGTGAAGCGAGGGGGGGATTTAAGGCGGGAGGAGGCACGAACCAAGCATCCATCTCTTCCGTGGCAGCGGCACTGTCGTGTCTGTGTAGGGCGTTTACACACTTCCTCAGCCCGACAAATAATTGTTAGAAAACAACATTTGCAGGTCTGAAAAAATATGCGAGGTACAAGTGGCTGAATCGGGAATCGAACCCGAGTCTTTCGCTTTCCGGGCAACTGCTCTTACCACTGAGCTATTCAGACCTCGCACCTTACGCCACTCTAACACAGTACATACGACTCCAGAGCGATGTTGGAATCTCGCTCAATGGATGCAGTGCCGATTGCCACGGAGAGACGACATCTCCAGCACGTCTCCAGAGCGGTCCAATCATATCAAACGATTGAAAATTGGCACCCGTAGCCGCTCAGCGATGAGTCTTGACTCATCACCAGTATGAATGGAAGCCTCCTCGAGTAGTCCATCCTAAACCACTACGCCTAAGCAGCCCCCTCTTCTGCTCCCAATTAATAATACGATCTTCCACCGTCACCACATGGTGGATCTAGTGGACAGATTACCAGCACTTACGCTGGCGCAGATGTACACCGCAGAGTGAAGCGAGGGGAGGATTTAAGGCGGGAGGAGGCACGAACCAAGCATCCATCTCTTCCGTGGCAGCGGCACAGTCGTATCTGTGTAGGGCGTTTACACACTTCCTCAGCCCGACAAATAATTGTTAGAAAACAACATTTGCGGGTCTGAAAAAATATGCGAGGTACAAGTGGCTGAATCGGGAATCGAACCCGAGTCTTTCGCTTTCCGGGCAACTGCTCTTACCACTGAGCTATTCAGACCTCGCACCTTACGCCACTCTAACACAGTACATACGACTCCAGAGCGATGTTGGAATCTCGCTCAATGGATGCAGTGCCGATTGCCACGGAGAGACGACATCCCCAGCACGTCTCCAGAGCGGTCCAATCATATCAAACGATTGAAAATTGGCACCCGTAGCCGCTCAGCGATGAGTCTTTATTAATTACGCGCGTCTGCGTAATTCGTGTATTGTTCTAACGGTAATATCTCGAAGCGGCGTGCGCGGCTCGGGTATTTTCGGTAACGGTCGGGTCGGTTACCCGAGCGCGTCGTCAATTCGAGATGTTTACGCGCGCCTAACGGCTTTCGGTTTAATAAACGCGTGTTTCTGTTATCGTTTAAAAATGGGCGCTCGGCGCCTACGCGTTTGCCCGACCGGTGTTCGTCGGGCGGCGGACTTCCGGCGGATCGGCGGCCGGGTACGGTGCAGTAACGATGGAGGGAATGCATCGTTACATCACTCCCCCCCCCCCCCTCGTAGGATATGCCTGAATTTAGAGGCATTCGGTGACGTGCTGTTTACGTCTCGGTCGCTCGAATTTAATTTAGACGGCGGCAGTATTTCAATTCTCCGTTCTTCGAGAATCTCATGACCCAGTGGCCTTGCGGTGACCGGATCTTATATTTCCATGACACGTGCACGGCGAAGTGGGGCACGTCAAAGATGATGCCGGGCTCTACTTGCACGCGGATCGGTGGCGGCGGTAACGGGCCGGTCGGCATCAGGAGGCATGGTTGTTGTTCCTCTCCGGTTTTTCCTTCGGTTTCCCGCGGTCTCTTGCGGGCCGGGTTGCTCGCTGGTGGTCGCGAGCGGACAGGCGGCGGTGGTGGTGCCTGCATCAGCTGCTCCATTTTCAGCTGATTAGTCCTGTCGGAACGCTGTATCAACGTGCTGATTTTTGGCGGCCGGCTCGGCGGTCGAACGGCTGGCCCGGTCGGCGGACGGTCGGTCGTCGGCGGTTTTTCATTGCCGGTTCGGCTGGTGTTTACCGTCGGCGGTTGGTACTGGAACCCTGGGTTGTCCAGGAGCTCGTCGATGGCAGCTAGGATGCTTTCGGGATCGCACATCTTTGCTATCTGTGCCGTTGAGGCTGGAGTTCGGCTGTTTATTCTTCCCCGTCGGTAGTGGGGGTATCATCCTCGTCCTCGGAGTTGTTATTGTCGCCGTTTTGTTTGATCTTTGCGACTTTGAGATCCTGAATGTGTACATGTTTGTACCATTTTCCCCGCTTGCTCCTCAAGTCTACGATGACGGGCGAGACGATTCGGCGTACTTCGAGCGGCCCGATATATTTCGGCGCGAGTTTTGCGTTGAAATTGTCGGCTTTCTTTGACAGCGGGTGGTCTTTCTTCCACACCCATTCGCCGATGTACGGTCGCCACTCTCGTCGCCGGAGATTGTAATATTGCTCTTGCCGCTGGAAAGCTCTTGCAAGTTGGATCCGGACGATTTTATAGGCGTCGTCCAGCCGTTCTCGCGTCGTGTCCGGGGCCGTTCTCTCCGTTGCTGGTGCTGTGCGGTGCGGCGGTACGAGCTCTCGCCCGTGATTTACGTATGCCGGCGTATATCCGGTGGCGTCATGTACGGCCGTGTTGAATGCAAATTGAAATGCGGGCAGGTGTTCGTCCCAGTCTCGATGGTCTTTGTCGACGAATTCGCCGGTCATCGTTTTGATCGTCCTGTTGGTTCTTTCCACCGGGTTGCAGTGCGGTGCATAGGCGGGTGCGGTCTTATGCTGGATATTGAATGCGCGCAGTCGTTCGTTAAATTCCTTGGAGGTAAACTGCGTGCCGTTATCCGACAGGGTTGATTCTGGTCGGCCGTGTCGGAGGATGACTCTCTCGGTGATGGCCTTCGTGATGGTTTTGGCGGTGGCTTGGCGGAGCGGTGTTAATTCCACCCATTTTGAAAACCGATCTTGCATCACGTAGAGCCACGTGTGGCCCTGTCGTGAGCGCGGCAAGGGCCCTACGAGATCGGTAGTGACTTGCTCCCAGGGGCGCTGAACGTCGGTCGCGTGGAGCTTTCCGGCCGGTTCTTGTTGGGCCACCTTGTGCTTCTGGCAGGTTTCGCACGTGCGCACATATCCGGCGATCGCACGGAACATCCCCGGCCAGTAATAATGCTAGGCGATACGAGCGATTGTTTTCGCGATCCCCAGGTGTCCGGCAGTTAGTGCGTCGTGATAATTTCTCAGCACCGTGTGGCGTTGATCCTGCGGCACACACTCCTTCCATTGTTCCTCTGCGGCGTTCTCCTTGAAGTTCAGGCTGTGCAGGATATGGCGGAACAATTTCCCTTCGCTGATTCGGTAGTCCGGTCGGCTGGCTGGTTCGCGCTCGATCTCCGCGAGGATTCGTTGGTACCAGCGGCACCGGCGTGCGGTCGCGGCGCAAAGCTCAGGTTGTCGTGATAGGGCGTCCGCCACTCGGTTGAGCGTGCCCTTGCGGTACTTGACCTCGAGGTCATATTGCTGGAGCTCAAACAGCCACCGGGCGAGTCGCCCGGTGGGAGCCTCCAGACGCTGTAGCCATTTTAACGACTGGTGGTCGGTTAATACGGTGAAGGAGTACCCCTCGAGGTAGCCCTTCATTCGCCGAATGCCCCATACAACCGCGAGGCATTCTAGCTCGGTGGCGCTATAATTACGCTCGGCGCTGTTTAATGTCCGGCTCGCATACGCTATTACGCGCTCCCCTTCCTCGAAGTACTGTGTCAGGACAGCTCCGAGGCCATTCGTTAGTGCTGGCGTCCGTCTGCAGCACAAATCGGCGCGTGAAATCCGGGCAGGCGAGAACGGGGGCCGAAATAAGTGTCTGTTTTAACTCGCGAAACGCTTTCTCCTCGTCGGAGCCCCATGTCCACCGAGCGCGCTTCTTCGTTAGTTGTGTAAGCGGCGCGGCAATGGTCGAAAAATTCGCGATGAAACGCCGGTACCAGGACGCCATCCCCAGGAATTATCAGACTTGTTTCACGTTTTTCGGCTCGGGCCAGTTGGCGACGGCGCTGACCTTGTCGGGGTCCGTTCGTATCCCTTCGCGGTCAACCACGTGTCCTAGGTATTTTAGTCGGTCGACGCAGAATCTGCACTTCTCCGGGTTGAGGCGCAAACTCGCCCCCCGAAGTCGGCGGAAGACTTCGGTTAGTAACTTTAGATGTTCCTCGAACGTTTTGCTGATTACGATGATATCGTCTAAGTAGATAAATACGTTCGGCTCGAGGGCGGGGCCGATGACGGTGTCCAATAGTCGTTGGAAGGTGGCCGGTGCGGAATGCAGTCCGAACGGCATGACTGTAAATTGGTACAGTCCTCTTCCGGGTATTGTAAAGGCGGTCACCTGACGGCTGGCTGGTTTAAGCGGTACTTGCCAGTAACCATTCTTTAGATCGAGCGTTGATAGATATCGTGCGCCCCGTAGTTTCTCTAATGTCGCGGTCACTTGCGGCAATGGATACGCATTCTTCTCGGTGGCGTCATTTACCTTGCGGAAATCTATACAAAAGCGGTATTTTCCGTCTTTCTTTTTGACTAGCACTACGGGCGAGCTCCAGGCGCTCTTGGACGGTTCGATGACGCCGGCGGCCTCCATTTCGGCCACCTCCCGGTCTATGACTGTCTGCATCGCCGGGTTTCGAGGCCGGTATCGTTGTTTTATCGGCGTTGGGTCTCGTAGCCGTATCTCGTGGTGCATACGGTCGGTCGGTCCCTGGATGCTTGCGAATTTGGCTAGTTCTCGGTCGAGCAAACTTTTTAGTTTGCTTGCTTCGTTCCCAGTCTGTGGCGCTAGACCCCCCGTGGTTCCGTACACTGGCGGGGTGCGCGAGCCTGGGTAGTACGGTGGTGGTACCAAACGGATGCCGATGAGTGACCAGAGGTCCACCCCGATCAGTACCGGATTCTCCAGCGTCGGCAGGATCGTAAATTCGTGCTGGTATTTTTTCGCCCCGACGCGGATCGGCAGGATGATCGTGCCGGCTGTGCTCACGGTTTCGCCGTTGGCTAATTGTACCTCTCCTTGTTGCGACGCCCGCTTATGCCCCCCTTGTTGCGCGCGGGTGGCCGTTGTCGCGTTTATAAACGAAATCTCGGACCCCGAGTCGAGCAGCGCGTCGTACTGGTACCGATCGATTCGTACGCGTAAGTGCGGCCGTGGATTGTAGCTTAGGCCGGGCTCGGGGTGTTGGCCGTCGCGGCCCCGGCCCGCCAGGCGTTTCCCGCCGGCGGGTGGCACTGGCGTGTTAGCACCCCGTCTTTGCCACATTGAGAGCAAAATTTCCGCGGCGGGCGTTTGCAGTCGACTCGCGTGTGACCCCGCTGCTTGCACCGCCAACAACATTCTTCCCTGTTGTAGGCTGCGGCGACGGTCGGTTTCCCGGTTCCCGGACGGGCGGGCGATTGTTCGACCGCGCACTGTTCATCAATCTCTTCGTGTTCGGTTGCGCGTGCTTGTAAGTCGTCTACGTTCCCGTAGTTGTCATACGCTATGAATCGTTTGAGCTCTGGGCGCATGTTCTGGTATACGCGTTCGTATTCCTCCTCCGGCGTGCATCCGCCGGCCCGGCGTATCAGTGTGAGGATATCGGCCACGTATTTCTTGAATTTTTCGCCCGGTCGTTGTCGACGGTCCGCGGCTTCGTGGCGGAGGGCGGCCTGGTATCGGCGGGGCAGGAATTGCGCGCGGAATGCTCGGTCAAAATCACTCCATGTTTGCCAGCGGTGGCGCGTATTTCGGCACCACCGTAATGCGTCTCCCTTGAGTAGCTCGGGGAGCCCGAGCAGCATCGCGGCCTCGGGGTACCGATGTCCGGTTTTTAGTTCCTCTAACCGCTCGAGGAAATCAAACGGATCGCGCCCGTCGAAATGACATCCCCATTTGCGCATTTGGCACAGTACTTCGGAGCTATTGGGGGGCGCGGGGTTCGCGGTGTTGGGCGGCGGTACGGTGCGTGGCGGTGTCTGGGCCGCGGTCGTGGGCTCGTCGCCGTGCGCCCCGAATTCGTTGGGATGCGCCTCGACATACATGGACATCCGCCGTCGGATATCGTCGAGGGTACCGGACGTGTCCACGCCCCGGCCGACGGCCTCTTCGATCAGTTGCGCTTTGGGTAGGTTGTAAATCCACCCTTTCATTTTCGCACTTGTACGACTCTTCGTCTCGTGTAGCTAGGGTTCGTGTCTCGATACGGTCTGGTCGAAACGGTCCCTGTTCGGGCGCCAATGTAATAAACCGCTTTCGCGAGGCGGTGACGGATAACTCGGTCGGGATCCGGGGCTCGTGAAAGGGTATCGAGAGACGAACGAAAGTGATGTTAGGTAAAATATAATTTATTGCGTGTTGTGGTGTATATGTACAGCGTGTGTGTTTATGTGTGTGAGTATGTATAGGTGTGCGAATGTATTATTGTGCGTGCGAGACGAGTGACGAGTGAGTGAGTGCGCAAATGTATAACAATGATTAGTTGAGCGCAGAGTATCGAATGTAAGATCGTTATGTGTGAGCGAATGATACAAGCGTGTGAGGGTGTGTCGGTGTAATTCGCTGTGTGCGTGAAGCGGTCGCCTGTACGGCGATACGGCGGTGTGCGATGTATAAATGATTATAATCGATATAGATATAATGTAAATGCGTATACGATGCAGGAAGTGCAGCGGTACGGTCGTATTGGGGCGCGGTGCATCCAATGCAACTCACGGATGCGTGGCGCGGTTCGAGTTTCCGGCGGATCGATCGAATATCGATTATAGCTCGCGGGCCGTGATTTCGGCAGATGACGTTACCTGTCGGGAGGTAATTGTGGTCGGCCCGGTGAGCGGTCCTTCGACGCGTAGGTATTGATCGCGTATGTCGATCGGTGTCGCGGTAGGGATGTGGATCATCCCCCGGCGCGGGACTTAGCGCGCCGTATCAATGGCGAGTCCCGATGTCGTAATGGCGGTCGGGCCGTATTAGATAAGCGTGTCTAGTGCGTTCGGTAGTAAGTCGGGATGGTCTGTCCCCGTGTAATTCGGGAGTGCAACGGCCGACGAGAACACCCGTCGATGGCAGGGAACTCCCCACCACTAGAAGGTCGCCGTTGCACGCAGGTGGTCGGATTTATGCGAGGTGTCGAGTACTCTCGACGGGGACAAGTACGCCCGTTCCCGTTTGCCTCGTTTTAATCGGTTTCGGAAGGATCGCTCTCGGAGATGCCGCAAACTCTCGGCGGAGGCTGAGTACACCCAACCCCGTTTTCTCTCTCTCTGAGCGGTTAAGGATCTAGGCGGTTTCCAGGCGTCTTACAGACTCTGACGGTGCGGAAGATCTGGTCTCGATAATTAGAAACGCGCTCTATTTATACTAATTCTTCGGCGCGCGCTTCTGCGTAATTCGCGTATTGTTCTAACGGTAATATCTCGAAGCGGCGTGCGCGGCTCGGGTATTTTCGGTAACGGTCGGGTCGGTTACCCGAGCCCGTCGTCGATTCGAGATGTTTACGCCGCGCCTAACGGCGGTTTAATAAACGCGTGTTTCTGTTATCGTTTAAAAATGGGCGCTCGGCGCCTCCGCGTTTGCCCGACCGGTGTTCGTCGGGCGGCGGACTTCCGGCGGATCGGCGGCCGGGTACGGTGCAGTAACGATGGGGGGAATGCATCGTTACAATCTGATATTATATTTGTTCTCCTACTTTTTTCTTCTGTCTTTTTCTCTCTCTCTCTCTTTTTCTCTCTCTCTTTTTTGCTTATTCTTCCTCTTCTTTAATTTAAAACAAACTATCCTTTTTTTGCCTTTGCTCTTTCTCTTTCTCTCTCTCTCTCTCTCTCTCTCTCTCTCTCTCTCTCTCTCTCTTAAAATTAAATAAAATAGATAATATTAATAATTTTTAATAATATTTCTTAATTATATTTAACAATATATTTAATAATACTTAACAATATTATTACCTGACATTATATTTACTCTCCTTCTTTTCTCCTTCTTACTCTCTCTCTCTCTCTCTCTCTCTCTTTCTCTCTCTCTCTCTCTCTCTCTCTCTCTCTCTCTCTCTCTCTCTCTCTCTCTCTCTCTCTCTCTCTCTCTCTCTCTCTCTCTCTCTCTCTCTCACTCTTCCTCTCTTTTGCTTATACTTCCTCTTCTTTAATTTTAACTCTCTCCCTCTCTCTCTTTCTCTACTGCTTATTCTTCCTCTTCTTTAAACAATATATTTAATAATACTGAACAATATTATTACTTGATATTATATTTATTCTCCTTCTTTTTTCCTTCTGTCTCTTTCTCTCACTCTTCCTCTTTTTTGATTATACTTCCTCTTCTTTAATTTTGACTCTCTCTCTCTCTTTTGTTTATTCTTCCTCTTCTTTAATTTAAAATAAACAATCCTTTTTTTTTTTGCCTTCGCTCTTTCTTTCTCTCTTTCTCTCTCTGTCTTATAATTAAATATAATAGATAATATTAATAATTTTTAATAATATTTCTTAATAATATTTAACAATATATTTAATAATACTAAACAATATTATTACCTGATATTATATTTATTCTACTTCTTCTTTCGTTTTGCCTCTCTCCCTCTCTTTTGCTTATACTTCCTCTTCTTTAATTCTGACTCTCTCTCTCTCTCTC